>CATIWK010489340.1:0-10069 GCA_949634005.1 Mallotus japonicus
TATTTATTTATTTAAGGTAATTGTTATCTTAATAAATAAGTAAATATATATATATTTCTATTTGGTAATTAAAATTAAATTAGAATTAAAAGGTGGAATTTACCAAAAAGGGTTTTGGTAAGTGAAACCCTAATTGAGAACTCTATATATACATCATGTTCTCTAGGGTTTCATACACCACACAATTATTCTAGCCACCAAATTCATTTTTCTCTCCATCTTGAGAAAAACGAAACACAGAGTTTATTCATTCTTGATTGTAAGACAATCAAGAACGTTGCTAGCACATACACATCCGTTTTGATTGAAGGTTTGTTCGTGTGGATACTAGTAGAGGGCGCATCCAGTTGGAGACGTCTAAATCCGATCAAACCAAACTAAAAGCTCGAGGTAGGGTGTCACCGGTGTGAACCCCTGTCTTCCTTTCAGCAATCTTGCCTTTACTTGTGTTCTTGGTAAGATTTTGGAAACCCTAAAAAAATCAATTAACCGAATTACATGGATCATTGGTTCGGGTACGTGATAAATTTTTGTTTTCCGCTGCGTTTGGTATCACGAAACCCAACATTATCAGATTAGGAACATTTTTATTGCTTTGCACTGTTATCTTTATTGTTACAGATTTTCAGTTAGCTTTTTCATTTACTTTCAGGATTTTCTTTTCTGTTGTTAATGCATGATACAGTACTCTTACTCTATTTCAATTGCGTTTCTAATTAAATTAGATGGAAATTTCCCTTTTGATGCTCTTTTGTTGATGAATGAGTCTTACAGGTGTACCATTTTTCTGTTACAGAACGAAAAGGACTGTTTTTCACTGTCCAGGAGGTGTGCGCCTCTTTAGGGGGTGTGCGCCTCATTGTGAAGAGGCATGAGAGCTGTGCCTCTTCATGCAGAGGCGGCGCCTGATTGGTGAGGCACACGCCTCTCAGACAGGCTCCTGCAGTCTACAAAAGCCCCAAATTTCCTTCAAATCCCTAACTCTCTCACTTCTCCGATTTTTCTTCCATTCTCTGCCTCTGAAACACACCCTCACTTCCTAAAATGACCAAAAGAAGCCTGAGACAACTGCAGTTGATCTTGAAAAGCTTGGACGGCGGATCTTGGTCTAGATTGGAGCTGTTTCATCTATCCATTTTTCGATCCCTTCATGCTAGGAGAATCAACTACCCATTTCTTCATATTCTTGCTGATTTTTGGGATCCCCAGAAACATGTTTTCAGGTTTAACAATGTGGAGTTATGCCCCCTGCCAGAACAATTCGAAGCTATTCTGGGTTCTCGACTAGATTCTGCTTGTTAGATTACCGTTCTTCTAGTTAAAACTCCGGATTTGCATTCTATGTAATCTCAAATGGCTAGAATGTTCAGTTTCTCACCTCAATCATCTCTTCAACACATTCTTGGCACTTATGTTATGATGAGCTCTCTTCTGGAAGCTGTTGTGGCTATGGATAATGCAGAAGTGTATCGGCCTCGGATGCTAGCTCTTTGCATGTATGCTCAATTCTTGCTGGTTTCATCTTCAGGCGAGTGTGATTCCAAGGTTCTATATGTCTTGGATCAGGTGGAAGCTGGTTTGAACCCCTTTTCGCTTATCTTGGCTAAAACCATCATCAGACTTGATAACTTTGTGGAAAGAAAACAGTTTTCTGGGAGCCCGATGCTTTTGGAGGTTAGATTTCTTCATTCAATTCCTCATTCATTATTTTTTCTATAATCCTTCATCTCCTGCATTCATGATCTATACAGGCATGGTTTCATGAAAAACTGAGGTTGCTGGAGCCTCCTAAAAACATTATTCATTATAGAGCTAAGCACTGTCAACCAAGAGACTCCACCCTATTCCAACAGATGTTCGGAGTTGGTTAGCTACTTTTCCTGATACTCTGATACAGTGGATGTGCCCATGGTGGAGACTGGAGCATGTGACTGTCCGGAGCTATATCTACTGCGTACCTATAGCTAGCCTTCACTTCGCTACCTTTTACAATCCCATAAGGCTTTGTAGGCAGTATGGGCAGAAACAATTGATCCCAGAGCTGGTACATGAGTTTGGGCCTTTAACTTAAAATTTTCTGGATAATTTTGTTGTAACTTGGCCTCGAAGGATCGTTCTGAGGCGCATCAACCACGATGGAGATCCGTCCACTGATGATCAGTATAAGGAGTGGGTCCAGTTACAACAAACGGAGAAAGACGAGTCTAAGATAAACAAAAGAACAAGAGAGTTACAAATGTCGAGCGTTCAATAAAAGAAAAGAAGACAAGAATAGTTTATGTAATTTAATCTTGATCACACTTTATGTTAGATGTAGTTCCCCTTTTGTTTAAGCAGTGTGTAATAAAGCATTTAATGCAATGTTCAACTCTTTAACAAAGACAATCTCTTTTATTTTAATCAAGCACAAAGTGACTATACAATTTTGCTTCTAATATAATTCCTGTCGTTAGTTGGCTCGCCCTTGCAAGTTTTTCAACTAACTATTTTCCCTTTCTCTCTCCTTTTCTATGTCCTTAATTTTGCCTGGACCTCCTCTTTCAAGGTTTTCAATCCAGCATGACTTTTTAATTTTTTTTCAGTCTCTTACTTTTGCCTAGGCAGCCCCTTTTGAGGTTTTCTCCCTAGCAAGACTTTACAGAAAGTACTTCTTCAGCTTGTCGAGGTTGATGGGCTCCCTGAACTCATTCCCTTCTAAATTTGAGAGAATAGCAACTCCCTTGGAGAACATCTTCTTTGCAAGGTATGGACCTTCCCAATTCGACTTGAACTTCCCTCGCGGATCCGTCATGATCGGTCTGGTAAGCTTTAGTACCAAATCCCCTTCTTTGATCTTGCCTGGCTTAATTTTCTTGTTATAAGCTCGGACAATCCCTTTCTGATACAGTTGGGAATGATACATAGCTTTCAGCCTTCTTTCATCTAATAGTGTAAGCTGTGCCAAACGGCTCTCCACCCACTGATAATCAGGAATCTTGGACTCTAGAAAGACTCTAATGACTGGATCTCAACTTCTACTGGCAGCACTGCCTTACATCCATAAACCAAAGAATAAGGAGTAACTCCAGTTGAAGTTCGGGCAGTGGTCCTATATCTCCATAAAGCAAACTGCAGGTAATAAGCCCAATCTTTGTAATTTTCCAGCGTTTTAGCCAAAATCCTCTTCACATTCTTGTTTGCGGCCTCCACAGCTCCATTAGCCTGAGGTCGATATGGAGATGACCTATGATGCTCAATTTTGTACTCTTTCAGCAAAGATGCAGTCTCAGCCCTAAATTAAACACCATTATCACTGACTACATGATGTGGCAACCCGTATTGGCAGATTATATTCTTTTCGATGAACCTTGCCATCTGCTTTGATCCGATTGTGACATACGACTCAGTTTCAACCCATGTAGAGAAATAGTCAATGGCCACTACTATGTAGTGATGACCATTAGATGCTTTCGGCCTTACTTCTCCTATAATGTTAATACCCCATGCTGCAAACGACCAAGGAGAAGTCATTCCCTGAAGTTCCATAGATGGCAGATGGCTGACATCACCATATGCTTGACAGTTATGACACTTCCTCACGAATTTCAAGCAGTCTGTTTCCATTTTTAACCAAAAGTAGCCTTGATATGCTATCTTCTTGGCTAAAACTGTCCCGTTCATATGCGGGCCACATACACCTTCGTGAATTTCTTCCATAAGCTTATGAGCCTCACCTTTGTCAACACACCTCAGATGGACTCCTGTTGGTGCTCTCTTATACAACATTCCATTGTGGCTGATAAATTGTCAAGACAACATCCTAAGAGACATCCTCTCTTTCCTATCAGCATCTTCGGGAAATTGTCCCGTTTCTAGATATTGCTGTAAATTATGAAACCACAGTTTCTCTGTAGAGTCAACTGGCATCACTCTTATCTCTTCATAGCAGGGAATTTTGGACTTAACAAGAACAAGAGGTTTCACCACAGTCTGTTTCTCTCCTTCCTATGTCGAGGCTAGAGTGGCTAAAGCATCCGCCATCTGATTCTCTTCTCGTGGTAAATGCATAAACTTGCATTGAGTGAAAGATAGAAGGATAGTAGTTGAGTAATCCCAATGCAGTTTCAGTTTATCTTCTCTTACTTCCCACTGATTGGAGATTTGTTTCACTACTAACATCGAATCCCCATATACTGTGATCTCTTCTACCCCCACACTTCTGAGTGCTTCTAGACTATAAATGCAAGCTTCGTATTCGGTTTGATTATTAGTGACTTCAAATTCTAACCTTTTTGCCATCGGGATCATTTCTCCTTCTGGTGAGATGAGAATTACACCAATACCAGCTCTTTTACTGTTAACAGCTTCATCAAAGTACATTATCCAAGTCTGGATCTCTATTGCCCCCAAATGCTCGTCAGGAAACTCCAATTCCCATTCTTGTCCATCATCCATCGGACTTTGAGCTAGGAAATCTGCAACTGCTCTACCTTTCACCACTTTTCTGGCTACATAATCTATATCGAATTCTATGAGCAGAACTAGCCATCTAGCTAACTTCCCTATAAGTGACGGTGTTTGTTGGAGATACCTGAGAGGATCGTGTTGCGAGACTGCTTGAACTTGGTAAGACTGAAAATAGTGTCTGAGCTTCTTCATCACCCAAATCACAGCTAGACAAGTTTTCTCTACTAGACTGTAATTGGATTCATAAGGCAAAAATTTCTTACTCAAGTAATACACTGTATGCTTGGCCTTCCCTTCACTTTCCTGGGCCAACATTGCTCCTATTGCTTCCTTCTCGATTGCTAGATAAAGAATCAGAGGTTTGCTAGGCCTTAGCAGCTGCAATACTGGAGGATTCATCATATAGTTCTTAATGGTCTCAAAAGCCGTCTGACACCTATCATCCCAGATTACGGGTTGATCCTTCCTCAAGAGTTTGAAAATTAGTGCACAGATGGTGGTTAGCTTGGCTATGAACTTGCTGATGTATTGCAATCATCATATAAAACCCTGGACCTCTTTCTCATTCTTTGGTGGAGGCATCTCTCTGATTGCTTTGACCTTATCTGGATCTACTTCTATCCCTTTCTGGCTCACGATATGCCCTAGCAGCTTCCCCGATGTCACTCTGAAAATACACTTCCTTGGATTCAATCTGAGATTATACTTTTCAGCCCTTACTAGAAACTTGTCTAGAGCTTCAAAATTCCCTTCTTATGTTGGAGATTTCACCATCATGTCATCGATATACACCTCTATCTCCTTATGAACCATGTCATGCAATAAGGTAGTAGCCATCGTCTGATAAGTGGCTCCTGCGTTCTTCAGCCCAAATGGCATAACCAAGTAGTAATAGACTCTACATTCAGTAGTGAATGAAGTCTTCAGTTTGTTAATTACTACCATCATGATCTGATTGTATCCTGAGAAGCCATCCATGAAAGATTACATGGCACTAGAAGCGGCACTATCAATTAGGGTATCGATATGTGGCAAGGGAAAATCATCTTTCGGGCAAGCCTTATTCAAATCCCTGTAATCCATGCACATCCTGACCCTTCCGTCCTTCTTTGGAACCGGGACAATGTTTGTTAACCATTAGGTATCATCCACTACCTCCAAGAACTTCACTTTCAGCTGTTTCTCCACCTCTTTTTTTATTAGGAGAGCCCATTCTGGTCTTAACCTTCTCTGCTTCTGTTTGATCGATGTGATGTGAGGATATGTGGGAATCACGTGTTTTGCGATCTCTCTGTCAACCCCTGGCATGTCCTCATAACCCCAAACGAACACTTTCTATCTTTTTTGTAATACTTCTTTCATTTTTAATCTCTCTTCAAGAGTTAAATTAGAAGTAATAAGTATATTCTTTGGATTATCACATGTGCCTAAGTTAAATGATTCAATTTGTACTGAGTTAATGTCAAACATATGCATGAAATGATCATCACAAACAGAGTAACCATTAGGCAACACATCAAACAAGTAAGCGAAATTAGAGTTCATTGCATTAACTTTCGGAAAGAAAAGATCATCATTGTCAAACAGGTTAGCTAGAGAGATATCAAGGTCATCATAGAAAACATCTACAATGGAGTTAAAAATAAAAGACTCGAAGCTAAGCTCTTCTATTTGATCAGCAGTGGCTTTCAACTCCATCGCCGAGATGCCCTCCTCAAGCTCAGGAAACAGCACTAACTCCTTCACTATTGGCTCTTTCTCAGCAGATTCACTGGTTCTATCCAACTCCTTAGTAAAGATTTCAAAACTAGGAATTATCTTGTCAGCGATCATTAGTGGTTCTGGAGCTCCACAATATGGGTCGTAAGTGCCCTCTTTCACAAACGTCTCCCACAATGGCTTGATTGCCAGCTTAGCTTTAGGCTTATTTTCCCCCTTCTGTCTCCTCTCAGTTTTGGCTCCAGACTCACTTGTCTCTGCTGGCTCACTGGTCTCGGGATATCCTATCCCATGTTTCAAAAACACTGGTTTAGTCTCAATAAACCCAGGTGGGCCTTGCTTATCCTTTCCTAACCCTATTCCGGGCATGAATTTCTGATTTTTCATCATTCTCATGATTTTGTCGCTGAGCTCATCTTCATAGATCATACAAACTTCGAAACTCAGACTCAATGGGATCTCCTGAGGAGCCATTTTTAATGCAGCGACAAGGACCTCAGTCTCAGCTGAAATGGTGACCACCTTTCCCTTATGTGGGAATTTGATTTTCTGATGAACAGTAGACGGTACACCCCCAACGGATGAAACCATGGTCTCTCCAAAAGGATAGCAAATGTGACAGGAATGTCAATCACATGAAGATTGACCCAAACCTCTAAAGGTCCTGTCTTGATTAAAGCCCTGAAAGTTCCCTCAACAGGCCTCTTAGTATCATCATATACCTTGATGATCACATTCGATGACTTCAAGTCAGCTACTTTAAGCCCCAACTTAAGCAATATTTTCAAAGGGCAAACGTTGATGGCGGACCCATTGTCTACCATTACACAGCATGTCAGCTTCCCCTTGACTTCAGCCTTAATGAACAAGGGTTTGAAGTGATCTCTCCCTTCCAAAGTCAAGTCATCATCTTGAACATCACAGTTCCTTGAGGAATTTCAGTCAATGTTTTAATTAACTGTTCAGGTTTATGGGTTAAGGGGACCATCTTATGGTCCAGAGCCAATACTAGTGCCTCCCGATGGGCTTTGGAGTGCATCAGCATCTCCTAAACGCTAGAGAGACTCTTCTCTACTCTCTTGGCTTCAACAATCTTCTCATCTTTCTCTGATTCTCTCAACTCTTCTTCTAATTCCTCCTTCGAATCCTCTTTCTTCTCTCCAGACTTGTCAGGCTCGGATTCTTTCTTCTTTAACTTTCTGACTGATTGCACCTTTTTCCCTTCCTCATCTTTCCATAAGTCTATTGCCTCCCTTTCTTCATCAGATGAACTCCAAATGTCCAGGACATTTACACTGACATCTTCAGGTTCTTCTAAGTTCGAGCATTCCGGTTCTGGTTTTGATGGTATAGGTGTGACATCAATAAAGGAGTTTAGGACTTGCTCCTCTGTCAAGCCAGTGTTTATGGCAAGGATGGATTGATTTGGTGGGGGCATTCTCTGATAATTGGGTAAGGGGTTGTTTCTAGTGTTTGGCTTTTTATTTTCAGGGTCAATGATTTTGCCTGCATCAATCAGGTCTTAAATCTCATGTTTCAGACGAGTGCAATTATCGGTATCATGGATGATGTTTTGGTGGAATTTACAGTAAAGTTTAGGGTCGGAGTTGGGAAATGGTGGTCTTTTGGGTAGAGGCTATAACAGGTTATTCTTGACCAACTTTTCCAAAACTTTAGAGAGGGGTCTTCCGAGATTGGAAAACCGTCTAGGTTGTTGAACCGTATTGATTTATACATTACTGCTTAATCCACCTCTACTACTGGATTCGGTTCCTTCTCTACCTGAGGATCTTCCACTGAAGGATTTTCGTTCCTGTACTAGAT
This sequence comes from Mallotus japonicus, assembly GCA_949634005.1. Lineage (NCBI taxonomy): Eukaryota > Viridiplantae > Streptophyta > Magnoliopsida > Malpighiales > Euphorbiaceae > Mallotus > Mallotus japonicus. Next base: position 7,990 of record CATIWK010489340.1, read on the forward strand.
CAGATTCCTTCTGCACCCCGAATCTATACAACTCCTCAAAATTCATGATTCCCAAATCTTTCAGCTTCTTAGAGAGAGGGAGTACACACCCCTCCATTACTATCATAAGTTGGTCATTTTCTGAAGGTCGGTGTTTCATCTGTGCTATCTTAGCTCTCCACCTAATCAAGAAGTCAACAAAAGGCTCATTGAATCTCTGTCTGATATTCTGTAAATCCCTCAATGACGTCTCTATCTAAATATTGAGATTGTACTGCTTAACAAATGCCGTGCACAGTTCTTCCCAATCAGCTTGGACACGGGGTTCCAAAGAATAGTACCACCTGATAGGCGCCCCCTAAAGAGACAAGGAAAATTTTTGGACAATCTGGGCTCTGTTCAGATTGGTTGTCCTCATGTGAGTAGCATACTGTTTAAGGTGCAAATGAGGCTTTTCCACACCAGTGAACTTCTTCATATCAGGAAATCTAAATTTTTGGGGCAGCGGATCATCATCTTCCCCCAAACGCAGATCAGAGTAGTTCATCGGGGCATCTATTCCTTTTTCTTTCATCATTAGATGCATTTGAGCCACTGACTTAACAAGATCCTTAGCCCAGTCAGGTTTCTCTAGATTTTCTACAGGGCTCGCATTCACCTCTGGTCTTGTTATAGGAGCTGTCAACAATGTCTCTTGATCATCCTTAATTTCTCGCCTTCCCAAATTTTCAGCATCCAGATCTAAAGGCTGTGATGCAAATACAGGTGCAGGAGCAGGTGCAGGTGCAGGAGCAGGCAGCTCTTGCCTAGCTAAATTCATTTTTGTCATCATTTCTCGCATGATTGTTCTGGTCTGTTCAGCCATTTCTGCTTTAAACTGCTCTATATTAAAACTCAGAGTTGTTGTATCTTTTGACATCCTGACTAGACGACCGGTGCTTGAACGAGTCCATGTGGATGATTGATTGAATCTATATCTGCAATCATTGTCGATTAGAAATATGCATGACGTGTATGCATGATATGCATACTCTTAAAAAAATAATAAATAAATAAATAATCTATTTACATGTAGCTATCACATAACATAAGGCAAAGCTCTTCAAAACGAAACCTCCACCCTTATTTCTTCCACACATGTATTCATGGCGAGTTTCTTATCCTAGGATTGTTGGTCGGGTTTTGATTATCAACAAGGGATAATAAAACCGTCGTATGTAAAGAAACTCTCAAGGCGAATCAAACAAGTAGCAACTCCTTTAAATAAAGCCAAAGTCCATTCTCCATGGGCCAAGTTTCAACCTTAGGAGTCTACTTTGTCAAAATCCATTTGAATTGGGCTAAGAATAGGCATGAAAGGCCCATTTTGACAAGGTTTACTCATATTGGGCTTGAATTGGCATGAGAGGCCCACTTGGATAAAGTCCATTTGCGATGGGCTTGGGCTTTATTTGAAGGATTCACTATATGGCATAATTCACATACATTTGGAAAAATCTTAGTGGAAATTTCTAAGTCATTACATGAGCTTGGTCAAGGGTAATAAGCTACGGCTCCCACAACTATATACCTCCATTACGTCTCCCCATTCAAGGGTCCATGCAACGTGGATAAGTACGTGCTATGAGTGGTAATAGGCGATATTCCACCACCAGGTTTAAGTGACACACAGGTAGCAAAGTATGGACTTTTACCGGTTTATTTAGGGACTTGTGTGCTCATTATGTGAAAATATGCAGTGAATGCAGTATAATGCAAAGGAAATAAAGAAATAATCAAAGATGATAAATTACAAAACATTGGAATCAGTTTCTCTATCCCCAGTGGAGTCACCACTGTAGGCGGCGGGGTTTAGCGCGCGCCCAAGTGTTTGGCAACCACGGCATTGTGCAAGCTCAGGGCCTGCTAGGAAATGCAAAAATGGGATTTGGGGCCCATTATTGGAGATAGAGTCACCACCCGGATGAAAACCGGGACACACTTACAGCAATTGGATTCCGCGGAAGATGCCCAGAAGCCGTCATCAGATAACGGGTTCGGAAACTGGGTATGAGCGTTTGAATGCTCACCCGACCTTGCGGTCGGCCTCCGTTTGTATTTT
>CATIWK010489387.1:0-20275 GCA_949634005.1 Mallotus japonicus
CACTCACATTTTCAGAGAAGGTAATGCTGTTGCAGACTCTTTAGCTAAATATGGTGTTGGTCACACGTCTTTTCAATGGTGGGATTCTGCTCCCTTCTTCTGTTCTCACTTGATTTGTAAAGATTTCAGTAGGCAAGGTTCGTACCGGTTCCACTAGACTGTTGGTATGTAATGTTTGAATTTTCTTTGTACTTTTCCTTTATCTTTAATATATATTGGACCTCAGAAGTGTGATGCTAACGCTAAGAGGGTATCAACCTAGTTGACATGCTCGGGTGCGTTTTCTGATTTCTGAACTCCAAACTTTTACTCAAAAAATTACTAGTAACAAAGAAAAAAATGATATATGAAACTTTGTATTGTTTGAATTAATTATTTCATAAACCCATCAACAAATATTGGTCCATTTAGCAAAATGAGTGTGAAATGCATTTTTAAATTTATTTAATGAATATATATATATATATATATATATATGTTTATGATTTAATTTTTAACTTAAAGAAAAACATATATTTTGAATCGAAAAATAGAAAAAATAAAGATCGAACTCTTAATTTATAAGTGTTTTATTTAAAAAAAAAATTATAAGTGTTTTAAAAGGAGTTATCATCAAACTAAACTATTCAACCTTCACTTAAATATTGAATAAATAGATATATATTATTTTATTTGATTATTGTTTGGATAAACAGCTAAGAATAGACAATGATTAAAAAAAAAAAAATAAACATTCTAAGTTTCTATTTATGGAAAAAAACAAGCAAAAGGATCGCTGGAGAGGTGAAGAGCGAAGCCGAGCCGAGTTTGGTAGGGAAAAGAAAAGGAGTCCATAGGCTAAATGACGCGTGGCAGAGGCATTAAAGAAGGTCTGACTCTGCCATAATAAATTGAAAAAGTAGCTTTTTAGCAATTAGTAGTGATATAGTGTGTACGGCTTCACGCTGGGACCACACGGAGTCAACCATTTTTGAAACACCTCCGTTCGTTGATTGATGATTTTCCAGCTTGCAAAATGTTAAAAGATGATTTTTTAGTTGATAATTGATGTTCATGATACACACTTTTTCTTTTTCAATTTTTTTTTGGATTTCCATATTGTTTGGGTAATTTTGCAATAATTATCTTATTAAAAGAAAAAAATTACAAAGACCATCAATTATTATTATTATTATTAAGGTGTAAAATTGCCAAATATTGCTGAAAGTTAAATAATCTAATAATATAATTTATTTATAAAAATTATATTTCTTTTAAATGATTATATTTTTATGGTTGAAAGTTAAGTAATCAGAATAATAATTTCTTTTATAAAATGATGAAACTGCCTCTTATAAATAAATATGAAACAAAAAAAATCAGTCTTAATCTTAGTTGAATTTACGGATGAATTTATCATTTTGCATACAAATTTTGTAATTGTCACCTCAAATCAATTCATAAATGCATGTATACATATATTGAAGAAATATAATTCTAAATAAATTTAACAATAAATCAAATTAAAATGCTTGATACAACACTGATTGTTTTAAAAAATAAATACTAAACCAAATATTAAAATGTGTTTGCTATATTTGGTTATCCCATTCTATTCAACAATTAGATGGAGTGATGGCATTATACATTTTTGTAGCTACAAGTACTAACTCTCAATCTTCCAAAAAAAAAAAAAACATTTTCAAGAATAAAAACTCCTAAATAATCAATGTTTCGATTTTTTTTAAAACAATACCATCTATGATCTTCAAAATGTATAAATATTTATTTTTAAATTATTAGTATTTAGAGTAAACTGAATTCTGATTAATCCAGTTCGATTCAAGTAGAATTATAAAAATAATAAAAAAATTTTAATTAATTTAACACAATTACATATTAATTCCAACTTAAAATGCTATTTAAAAAAGAACAAAATTTGACAAAAATTTCATACAAGAAACTGGTGTTTAGCCGGAGACTGTAATGTGTCAACGCAGAATTGGCTAATCCAACCGCAATTTTACCGTAGCTAGGACGTGTTCAAACTTGTGAACAGAATTGAAAAGATCTCCATTACTCTGCTGCTATAAATATGGCAATTCGGACCCAACCACAAGCTCAGCATAGTACCCTAAACCCCTTCTTATCTACCCTAGAATAACAACAAAAGTCTCCCCTTCTCTATAAAATCATCAAACGCCTCCTTCTCTCAATAACCACTCTGCTTTTCTCTTTTCAAGCTTTCAAATTAAATTTCTCAACTTTTCATTAGTCATTTCTTTGATTTTAATTTTGATTTTTACCCGCTTCAGCTCCATCTTTAATTTTTCATTTCTTGAAATCTCTTCGGTTTTCTTTTTCCGATTCTTGAAGGTGGAAGGGACAGTTTTTTAGCTCCCTGTTTCCTCTACATTCATTTTCCTCACTATTCCTCTGTTTTTTGTCCTTTTTCCCACAAAATTCCTCCATAACCATGGAAAGAATGCAGGATCACAGCGTTCCGTTTGGATTCAGCAATATTGGATCCTCACTATCTCAACTTATATTAGCTGGAGGCAGCAGCAACACTCTAGATTCAATTTTTTCTCATTGCTCACTGGAATCCACAATTTCCTCCCCTGTTTTTGAGCCTTTAGGCTCTTCAGTTTATCTCCGCCAGAGAGATCTCTTGCACAAATTTTCTGAAGAAAACAGAACAAGTACTGCTGCCTGTTCGTTTTCTCGCAATTTGCTAACAAACCCACCTCACAATTCTGTCCGGACAAGCAACTACTTAGCTCCAGCCAAGAAGAAACTATACAGAGGAGTGAGGCAGAGGCATTGGGGTAAATGGGTAGCTGAAATTAGACTACCCCAAAACAGAGTGAGGGTTTGGTTAGGTACTTACGATACTGCAGAAGCTGCAGCTTATGCCTATGATCGTGCTGCTTACAAGCTTAGAGGCGAATATGCACGATTAAATTTCCCAAATCTCAAAGATCCAAGCAAGCTAGGATTCACAGATTTTAACAGATTGAATGCTCTGAAGACTTCAGTGGATGCCAAGATTCAAGCTATTTGTCAAAAGGTGAGAAGAGAAAGGGCTAAAAGGAGTGCTGCCAAGAAGAGTAAGCTCGATGGTAATGTTGCTGCAGATGAAAATAACACAGTGCAGGTTGATTCATGTTCATCATCTTTATCTGCATCGCCATCTTCATCATCTTTATCGCCTACTGTTTTTGGTGAAAATTGGGGCAGTGAATTGGTTTCACCAACGGTTTCTGAGGATGGGTTCTGGAAGTGTGAAAATTCTCCCTCTTTTGATTATACAGGTTGTCCAATTTTATTGCCTCAAGGCATGGAATTTGAAGACTGTTCACTTGCAAGATTGCCTTCTTTTGATCCTGAGTTGATCTGGGAAGTTCTTGCTAACTAGGGTGACCATTTCTTGTCAGAATATGGCCTTTGTCTCTGCTTGTCCTGTTAATATATTTAGGTGTAAATGGTAGTTTCACTAGGATTATCCAAGTATGGTTTATGCTAGAGTAGAGTTGGTTTCTGTTTTTATTCAAAAGGCTCTTGTGGTTTGTAGCTTTTGCCTTTGTTTTTGCATGGAGGCATTCAAGAATTATCATACCACACAAAGCTTGGTGTTGTATGAGAAGTCTAGGGGATCTTGACCATTGAGATAGCAGTTGTTGCTTTTGAGTAATTGAGAGATATTGCAAGTTTTTTTTTTTTTTTTTTTTTGTGTGTTATTTATTAAGCATTATAATATATGGCTATATTTCAATAATCAGTAAATTTGTTCTTTGTACTCATTTTCCTCTGTACATTTTGCAAGTCATAAAGATCCTTTCAATCATCAAAGACAACTAGAAATAATCAAACAGGCGCTCGATTGCTAGATCACTGCCAGATTTAGCTAGCATGATCGAGGTTCATGTTGTCCAAAATGGTCACAACAACTCCCGTAAAATTTGCATTCAACATTATGTACGTAAAGACCACAATTGAAATTGTTCAAAAGGGACCAAAATTGAAACTATAAAAATGAGTAGAGAAGTGCATGGTTCTCACTAGCAATGGATAGAGAGCCACGTTTTCACATGGATAGAGAACCATTGCATGGTTCTCAGCAATGGTAAAAGCAACAATGGTTCTCTGATCTGCAATCTATCATAAAAAGCATAGATAGAGAGCCACGTTTTCACAACTTATCCCCAAACTCCATACTTCTTAATGAGATTTTGACAAAGTCGTGCTTGCGTGAGAGAAAGAGGTGGTCCTCATCTTCTCTATTTCATGAAAACAGACAGACAAGATGCCTCTTCAGCTAAGTCCAATCATTTTACAAGTATGATAGTGCAATCAATGCATGTTGTTCGATGCAGCATCATTCTTTCATGCCATTTGATGCTTTGTGCATTTGGCGAAAAAGGGTAGCAGAAGATGCTGCAATAAGAAGAAGATAAATTTATAACTTCATGATAAGATTTGTTATTGAGTTACATCATGTCCATTTATATCAGTGTACATCAGTTCTGTTATGAGATCAAGCAATCATGTTCTACACATAAGTGGAGAAGAAGCTTATAATATTTTATTGTCCATGACCTACTGCTAGCATATACTTGCAGCTTAATCTTCAAGAACCAGATGAATTATTTGAGTGCTGCAATATTAAATAATGGAAACTTGCCATCTCTTCCTACAAAATAAACCACATGGACCAAGTTCTACAAAAATTACTAGGAAGTTAGGAGCAGAACAATAATACAAGTTCCCAACTTCCCGTAATAATTCAACTGATTTCTGTTTAGTAATTGGTAACTATATCACGAAATTTTCATTAAATAATTATATCACGAGTTGGAGGATCCTCAAGATTTTCAACACCGCTATCATGCATTAGAGATAGGTTAGCTAGCATGTCTTCAACTTCATTTCTTTAAGGGTGAATTATGATTTACCCCCTCTATTTTATTGTATTACTTAATATATATTTGGTACATATACATGGTATATAGTAGTATATAAATACTATATTACTACAATATATATATATATATCTAAAATATGGAAAATTTTTATCCATTTTTGGTGTACTTCACATGCCAGCTAAATTTGTTATATATAATTAAAGTGTTTTATATTTGGCTATAAAAAATGAGTTATATATCTATGCATTAAAAATTTAACCATCAAGCCAGTGAGAGAGTAGTCAAGTGGTATCTCCTCTTCAAGGGCATCCAGAGGTGCAGAATTCGATTTCTGCTGTCGTCGATTTAAAAGGGGAGGACTGCCTCTTGTTGTGTAGTCCATCGATCCTAAAGTCAACCAACAACCGTTCGGATCAACTGGTAGAGAGTTGTTTTTGTTTAAGAGATGTTTCAGATTCGAGTCTTGATATATGCAATTGCGTTGAATGAGTTGTTAGAAGACTTTTGCTATTTTTGTGGTCCTACTCGGGTCAAACCAAATTAATTAAAATTCAATAGATTTTAAATACCGATGATTCATATAAAAAAAAAATTTAACCATCAAATGTAATACGTTCTGGAATAAGTTAGAATTTCTAAAAAAAATACATATATTTTCAAGGAAAATGAATTCTATATGGGTAGAATTGGCAGCCTGGGCAGGGCCCATCTATACAATGCTTAAAGTGACAACTAAGCCTAGCCCATAAGCTTGAGTTAGTTTGAGCCCAGAAGATGCAATTCAACGGCGTCGTTTCACTGCAATACATACATCCCTTCCCTCGCTCCATGTTTCTTCTGTTAAAAATCACCATCAGAGAGCAGAGACGACCAACCCAACCCCCTAGAAAGTACGGATAAAAGAAGGTGATTTATTAATATTTTTTATTAAAAATTAAAAAATATTAATAAAATTGTGCAAGTTGCCATTTATTACGAATTTTTAAATCAATTTTTAAATGAAGAAAACGATGAGATGGGAAATTCTCGACCTTTCGCTATTGGAGGAGCTGCCAATGGTCGTCGTCGCGGTGCCTTTTGTTCTCTTCCGTTAACGCCTCCTCCTCCTCTCCGATTTAGCCTTCCTCCGATATTCCCGTTGATCTGTTAACTTCCCTTCTTATTGTTGCTGTTGTTTTTTTTTTTAAATTTTTTTTACCTTCTTTTCCCGATAAAGTTACTCTAATGGTGACCGGTGATTATATAACAACCGTCGTCAACAACAGCAACAGCAGCAGCAGCAATTCGCTTGCCAAAATGGAACACGACTACATACGGCGGCACCACAAACACGACGTTAAGGATCACCAGTGTAGCTCTTCTCTCGTTAAACACATCAAAGCTCCCGTTCATCTCGTAAGTTTTTTCGATTCATTTATTTAGGTCAAACTAAATTCAAAATTAACCGATTAGATCTAAATCAGAATTTCATGATTTTTATGTTTGATTTTTTTTTTTTTTTTGGTAGGTGTGGTCTCTGGTGAGGAGGTTTGATCAACCGCAGAGGTATAAGCCGTTTGTGAGTAGGTGCATTGTGCAAGGTGACCTTCAGATTGGAAGTGTTAGGGAAGTTAATGTTAAGTCTGGACTTCCTGCAACTACTAGTACCGAACGATTGGAGCTTTTAGATGATGAAGAACATATTTTTAGGATTACTATTGTTGGTGGAGATCATCGTCTTAAGGTAATGTTTTATTTGCTGCTCTTTATAGTCAAATTTTTGGATGGTATTAGGTCTAGTGAAGCATGAATTATTGCTGTCTAGGAAATGAGATTTTACAGGCAGGAACATTATCATACTGTTTGGTTCAATCTAATTATATTTTGTTGATTTCATTTATGCGTGGAAAGGTTGTAGTTGGTTTAATTCAATTCCTTCAGTTTAAGAATACGAGTTTTTGACGGAAAAGAAATCATGCCACAAATGACATGATTTTGCGAGAACTCAATTGAATTGAATTGAATTTTTTCCCATATAAAAGCTGAATCTTAGTATTTATCTTTTCATTCAGGTATGGTTCTCGGGAGATGATATATTTATTGAAAATAGTGATATTTAGCGAGAAACATGAGAGTTCTTGTTGTAATTAGCTAGAGTGTTGTGTGTTTTGCTGAGAGTGCTTGCTGAATCTTCATGATTTGCAAAAATATGTGCATCACATTTGTTATTCGCCCTGTATTGGGCTATAACCGTGAGTTGGTGAGTTTCATTTGTTGTCATGTCAACTACATTGCTCCTGAGTGCTGTATTTGATAGTTAAGCTGTATATGGTTAGCTTTTTTGATTGTTTTTAAAATAGGTGCCATTTAATGCTTCCATTGGAGAAGACTCTTTTTTCTTATGATTTCGTTTCCTCAAATTTGCAGAACTACTCGTCCATCATTACCGTCCATCCAGAGGTCATTGATGGGAGACCAGGGACAATGGTCATTGAGTCATTTGTGGTTGATGTGCCAGACGGGAACACCAAGGATGAAACATGTTACTTTGTTGACGCCCTGATCAAATGCAACCTGACATCACTGGCCAATGTTTATGAGCATTTGGTTGTGCAGGACTGGACTGAGCCCATTGAAAGAATCTGAAGTTAATGGAGGAGATCTCTGGTGCAATGGTCTTGTCTATGCAATTGAAAATGTTAGTTTTGTGTTTTCAGAAGCTGATTGGGAGTTTGGCATCGTAGAGGCAAAGTCAACTTTCTTTTTCTTTATTCTTTATCCTCATCCTCTTTTCACTAATTGGATATGTTGTCTATAGTAGCTAACGATCAAGTTCATCCACGGTCATATGTCTCTTAAATAAAACAATTGATTAAATTTTCTCTCCTCTTGGTTTTTCAGTGCTTTAATAAAGGGGTAGGTATTAACCTCTGATTGTAAATATGTATGCATGGGGAGAATTGGTTCAATTGTTTATGTTGCACATTCAGTTATGAAATGCACGCTTCTTGGCACTGTCCATGGACATTTGTATGAAATTTAACTGCTCGCTTGTTTCAATTTGTTGTAGGATAAGGTTATAAAAGCATATCTTGAGTCATAGGAGGCATTTTATTATATATGTGTGTGTGTGTGTCAGTGATTGTTTGTCAATCCCATTTATGCCATAGATAGAATCTCCACCAGGTAAAACCAGTTTCAAGTTGACCTACTCGCCTAATTCTTTTTGTTGTAGGTTGAGGGTATGTGTAATTTTGAGTCTTATTAATTTGCTATGCGTGCTATATATATCTATTTAAAAAACATATAAAAAATTATTGTATCAGAAACGTATTCTAAATTGGCAAAAATATGGAAGTGATTGGAATAATAAAAATATTAGAATTTTACGGTACTCGATATAATGAAGAGTGGAGTGACAAGTAATTTTTAAAAATTTTAAAGTGATTGGAATACAAATTCTAAAAGCATGAAATATGGTAGTGTATATGTTGATGTGTTGATGTGTTCTGTAGCTTTGTTTTAATCTTTTTTATTTTTTTGATGATATATAGGTGACTGGTGTACATATTTTGTTGTATTAGGTTATTTTTTTATTTTGCCCTTAGTCTTTTGTACTTATCACTTAATGTATATACATGCTAAACTTCTTCCTGTAACTAATTTATGATTGTTGTTTATTTAGTTTAACTTGATCAATTCATGTGTGGATTTGACCAATCGCCTCTTATATACATGGTAATAAATACAAAATATTGCAAGACAAAATCAAAACTCTCATATAAATTCTTCAAAACCAAAAAAATTAAAAAAACTGAATCGGAAACTAAAAATAAATCAAAAGGACAAAAAAATGAATCGAAAACCAAAAATCAACTAAAAGGATACAAAAAATGAAGCAGAGACCAAAAATGAACCAAAAACAAATTCAAAAAAAAAATAATAATAATAACTCTCCTTCAACTATGGAATATTTGGATATAAAATAAAGATTGCACAAAAAAAAACCAAACGACACCAAATTAAAATAAGATATAAAAAAAAAACGATACCAAATTATAAACACAACATAAACAGCAACATCCTCTTATGACTCAACAACACCAAAAACTTAAAAAATATTTTCATTTCTTTAAAATTTTTCAATTACAATAATTACAACTAACTTAACTCCAAAAAAAAAAATGTTTAGCTTTTAGAATTTGTATTCCAATCACTTTAAAATTTTTAAAAATTACTTCTCACTCAACTTTCCATTATATTGAGTACCATAAAATTCTAATATATATTTTTGACAATTTAGAATACTTTACATTTCTGATACAATAATTTTGTATATTTTTTTTAAATTTAGAATATTTTATGAATAATAATAATAATAATAGTAATAATATATTTATTCAAAGATAATAAAAAAATTACATATATATATATATATTTATTTATTTATTTCCATTGCACCTTCTTTTACAAACCCACTTCCTAATTCTAAAACACCAAGTAAATGGTTCAAAAGCAAAAAGGATGAAGATGAAGCTTATGGGTAATGGGTAATTGGTACTTGAAGGGCTGCACATGCATTTCCTTTTGCGGATCCATTTTCTAATTCTAAAATTCGAAACAAATGGTTCAAAAGCTCTTCATTCTCTACAATTAAAACATATTTACGAATTGTCAAAAAATTACAATTGCTATCTTTTCCTTCATTTTCAAAGAGCTTAAATGGGTATTTTGCTGAAAACCAGATCTAAAAAATGGATATTTTTGTAAAAATTCCAACAACAAATAATTTACTCTGTCTAAAATCATGCTCAATTTTACCAGTAGCACAGTACAGAAACATTAATGAGCTAAGACATTGGTCGAGTGGTGCTGCAAGCATGATATGCTTGGGGTATGTACTACAATTATATAGCTTATTTTCTCGTCTTGCCATTGCCAGAGGAGGTTGCATTTCAGCCAAAAATGTGCTCTCAGTTCAAAACCTTCTAACCTCTTACGCCAAAAAAGGCACAATTGACCTGAACTGCAACTCTACTGAACATCTAACTCTTTCTATGACAAAATTCATCCATGGTTAGAATCTACACATGTAGAACTGTAATTTAAATATAATTGCAGTATGAATAACCAAACCAAACCAAAGACTCAACTTGAGACAGCCAAGGAATCCTACCAAATTTACACCAATGCATACACAAGCAAGTGCGTTGTTTTTTTAAAAAAATAAAATAAAACAAAGAATTCAATTCAACTTGAGACATCCAAGGAATCCTACCAAATTTACACTGATGCATAGACAAGCAACTGTGCTGTTTTTTTTTTTAAAAAAAAACAAAGAATTCAAATCCTATAGCAAACTGTTGATTTCTATTAGCTCATCCTCCATTCTCAAATATTCACCAATATCAGCCTAGTGATGCACGACAATTCTATTAGGATCCAATTTTCTACACTCCTGAGTGGATCTTGCAGTTGACCCAAACCCCAAAAGGCACATCAGACATGGAAAACACAACCACCCCATTATTTTTCGAAATACTATCAGTAATCCTTCCTAACCCACCTTTCAAAACATGATTCCCATACAAAAACGACATCTCTGATGTGGGTTTTACCAAACCTTATGTTTAGCATTAGCAGCCAAAAGATTTAATGCTTGAATTGTTAAATGAAAGCTATCTCCATGTGTGAATTTGCCTATGCAAGTGCCTTTTTTTGGCGTGGAAACAATCAAAAATGAAAAATTGAAAAAAGAAAACGGAAGAGAAGAAGAAGAAAGGGTGCATTTTAGTAAATAAAAGGGACACGCGTGTAAATAAAAGTTCTAAAATCAGCAAATAAAAATTTTTTTTGATATTTTAGTAAATAAAATTTTAAAAGTGCCTATTTATGTAAATATATATATTTTTTTCCTTAAGCCCTAATCTCTTTGGGGCCTAACATCTCTAAAGAAACAATAAAAGAAAATGCTGCTGAGAGCCCAACCCACTTTGCTTTTTTACATTAATCTGCCATGAGTTTTGTTTTATCTCTTTTTGGTTTGGGGTGGGAAGTTTTGATGCAGAGGCACTTCTGGCTTACAAAAATGTAGCTTTGGACGATTTGTTGCATATTCCCTGTAACTTTGATGTCAAGGGAACTCTTTAAAGACAAATGAATTGATCAACAACTAATGGTATATCTCCATTCCAGCTAAGCACACAACCTGAGAAAATTTTCTGAAACATTTGGGAAGGAAAATAACACATGTGCTTTCTTTTGTGATCAATTTAGGGCACAAAACATCTACAATTTATTAGGGAATTCTATATTCTAAACAAGCATACAATCTTAATGCTTCATTACTAGGAAAGACGAGGGGACCTGTGTGGGACTAATACCTAAAGAGATGTATTGTAGAGCGTTGGAATGAACATCTTAGTGAAGCAGATATGCGTATCATGGGCAACAACGTAGAAAAATAATTTAAGCTCTAGGATAGCGAGAGCGGCCTTTCTTCTTAAGGAACTCGGGAATCTCCACTGACCCACCTTCAGCGAAAGAGGAGGGTCGCCTATTGATTCCAAAGGTTACATCACCTGCTGATAGTTGACCTGCCTGCAGTTGAATTATAACTGAGCAATCAACATTTTGCAATTTGCATGTGTTTGTATGTGCAAGAGATAAAGAAGGCAAGAAAGGGACACCTGAAGGGGCCTGCCTTCATTTTCTTCCTGCCGCTTGAATCCAGTTGCAATTAGAGTTATACTGACCTGGATGACAAACCAACATCAATTAAAATCTACCATGTGAATCCTATCCTGATATCAAGAGCGAAACGGCCCAAGATTGTATCCTGATGTCCTTGGCCAAGTACAACAAAACTGTACCAGCCTTTGGATGTCTGAAATATGCTCAAGGTCCAAAAGAAGAAAAGTCAGGAGAACATTACAGGGACAGAGAGAGAGAGAGAGAGGCACAAATTAGCAAGTCAGAAAGTCATATTACATTAATGCTAAACTATCTAGAGCTATCCTCTAGACTAAGTTTTACCAGCCTATGTATCACCTACGTGACATAAAAGTTTTGACAGCCTATGTAGCAGCAGATGCAATGATTAATATCTGACTGAAAAGGCATGCAAGGGCCCTGATAGGCATATGCAATCACTTACTTGACCACTTAGTGAGGGATCGATTACTGCTCCAAATATCAAATTAGCAGTTGGATCTACAAGGTCATAAATAACCTCTGCGGCAGCATTTACCTGCAAGATTTATCAGGTTAGTCAAAGATTTTGAAAAATGAAGTTGTACATCAACTAGACATTTTTTGAGCGATTCAATATGGTTCTGCATTATGACACGCTGCAGCATCATATTGCTAACAATTAAATGAAATTTGAAGACACATACAAGCAAACATAGTTGTCCACTCTAGTAACACCTTTCCTAATTCCTGGTAAGATCACTAACAATGAGGACTGGAGATGGTCAAGCAAATAACTAAATATGAAAACTGGCTAAATACGCCTCATCAACCTATTGTTTCAAATACAAATCCATAACACACCAATAGACAGTAGAATACAACACAATAGAAAAAATTCCTACAGTTCCAATGCTGCGAGAAAAACAAAATGACTTAATTAGAGGAAGGACAGCTATTGGAGAAAATGAAATTGATTGAAAGGTGAAGCAATCTTTTTGTGACAATTATAACATCAGAGAAAACATGTTATCCTCCTCCCCAAAAATATGGTAGTAAAAAGAAGCTGATAGCTTTCCTCTATTACTTACAATGAATAAACTTTCATAAAAATCATGATAGCATAAAACTATGCTCAAAAAGATAAATGTAAGGCCGAGGAATTGAACCAGATGCAGAATCGACTTGCAACCAGAGAGATAAAGGTACCTCAAATAAAGTCAAATCACTTCCACCAGTTATGTTCCACACTATTCCAGTTGCCCTCTCTATACCAATATCTAACAGAGGTGACTGAATTGCATTTAATGCAGCATCTCTTGCTCTTGTTTTCCCTGCATAGGAACAAGAACCCACAAAAATAACTTAAAATGGGCTTATTGATGCTTTGATCAAAACACAACCTTGAACACCAGGCAACATGGCATGGTAGAAAGAGAGGCATGTTTATGCAATCCAACCATAGATAACAAGATAATCTGGTCATCATGATTTATAAGACATGAATGTTATAAATAAGACAAAAGAAAAGGTTCTCTTTTCTATGTTTACTCTTACAAACTTTTAAATAAACCATCAATTAGAAAGCTCAAAAATAAAAAGGAAACAGGCTAATTTTCTTTTCCAGTGCATGATAGAATATGCAGTCTTAAGCAATTTTGCCAACCCCGGCTTTCAACTGCATATAACTCCATGCATGCTTGACATTGGAAGCACCAACAGCATCAAGTTGATTTGATAGCCTTTCTGCTCCATGCATACTCCAAATTTAAGTTTCTTTCTTTTTTTTTATAAGACTAATTATTCACGGTGTGTGTACTAGACTACTAACAGTTTATTAACGTGACAATTAGCATCAGTAATAAGCATGGGAAAAATGCTGCAAGTTATCTATTTTTACAAACAAGGAAAGAATGATGACAACCTTAGCGCACTATTAAGCAAATACATGATACTCTACATGATGATTGCCATCACAGTTTGTTTATTTATAGGGCCAAGGAAAGGAAAATATATATCATGGTTGACATAGGATAGCCACAAGTTGTGGACAAGCCTTCTTCTGTAAACAGCCAAAAAATTAACTTGGGATGCAAAGTAATCCAAGAAACCTAAACATTCTGGATTGCAATTTAATTCAAGAAAACAACACATTCTGGATCGCAAAATAATTTTAGAAACCTAAACATTCTTGTGACAAGCAGCTTAAAATTACCAGTTGCAGTTCCAATCCCCATTAAGGAAGACCCTGCATTTGCCATTATAGCTCGCACATCAGCAAAATCTACATTCACCAATCCTGGAATCTGCAAATCATGACACCTACCACCAATTAGAGTACAAATAATAGAGTCCCCAAATCCGTACATGATTGTCAAGTATCAACATGAAGACAACCATCCGAATTCATATAACCAATGGGTGATAAATTAGAAAAATCCTTTTTCAATGGTTATAAAGTTCTAATGCATGTGCATACTATAGTCATCTGAAAACTTCAAAGCATCAATACAAATTCACAGGCTTTCAACACACAAAAATTCATAAATAGTAGAATCTTTTCCATGCTAATACATGCTTTCTTACAGTCTTCAGGACAAGGTATACAGTCTTCAAAGGATTTTGGAAGGAATGAAGACTATTAATGATTGATTACGTGGAGACAAAACATGAAAGCTAAAATTAGAAATCCTAAACATAAAAGGTGCAGATAGAATTTAATTTATCATGATATATCTCCTTGGAGATACATACCGTAATTATATCAGAGATACCACGAACACCTTGTCGCAAAATATCATCAGCAAGGTTAAATGCTTCTGTTACTGGGGTAGATTGGGAAACAGCGGTCAATAACTTGTCATTTGGTATCACAATGAGTGTGTCAACGCTATCTCTCAAAGCTGCAATTCCTTCCTGTGCCTGAACTGCTCTCCTTCGTCCCTCAAATGAGAAAGGGGTTGTCACTATTCCAACTGTCAAAATACCCATTGACTTTGCAACGCTAGCAATGACAGGAGCTCCACCAGTGCCAGTTCCCCCACCCATTCCAGCCTGCATGTGGAAACTTAAAGTTCCGAGTAAGAGAAACAAAAAAGATGCAGCAAAAGAGTTCTTTCCCAGTAAGAGAACAACAAACAGAACACACAAATGTCACAAGATTTTAACCACTACAAAGAGGGGAAAAAAAAACTGCTGATAAGTAGATATGACTTCATAGGCATTAATCAGTACTTCCCTTGACATTTAAGAGTAAGAGTACACGTGCAAGACAAATCCATATATACATGCGACTCCAAATTTCGAAGTTCATTTTCAGGATTGATGATTTCATAAACAATTTTGGATGCCAGCTTACATTTTCTCAATCCATGTTGGATTCTCAACTCAGTTGACTATGCCTTTATCCCAAGCTCGTTGGGGACAGATATAAGACCATCCCATAGTTGATTCTCTACAAAAATGTGTCAATCCTTCATTTGAATGCATCTCTCAAAACATCTTTTAGGCCTCAGAGAACATATAGATTTCAAACTGAGTAAAAGGCTCAGCAATTTTTAGTTGGCATTAAAATTAACAGAACTACATCAAACTGAATCTAGTATTTTGTCCATGATAGATATGTACGACTGCAAAAGGTCTTCATAATAGATTTTGCAACATTGACATCAAACAAAGCAAAAATAAGATGATAATGCAGCATGTTAGGAGCTAGACTAGACATATCCTACTTCTGGCTTGGTACAGCCCATTTTAAACTAGTATAAAGAAATTAGTTACATGAATATATGATAACTTAAAAAAAAAAAAAAAGGATAACAAATATCAGGAAATAGGAAAAGGTCAAAGAAAGCATTTACATTGGTCCATTAAATTAAATTTATAAAACTGATCTCATCTGCATTCATGTTGTACACCAACTCATGGACCTGATAATTGGGTGCTGAAAGAAGAAATTCTATCACATGATCAGTTATGCATTCATTGTAAAACAGAAGACTGAAATACACAATGTTTGTCATCATTCTTCTTTTCACTTGAGAAGGCACAAAATGTAATCATCTCCTTTGTCGTTGATTATACTAATTTGAAAATGTTAGTGACAAAAAAAAAAAAACTTACCAAGGAACAACACATAAAATGCAGAAAGGGCGAACAATAATAACAGTTAATTGCTAGAAACTTCAGATGTGCACAAATGCTGAACTTACTGTGACAAAAACCATATCAGCACCATAAAGTGCCTCTTCTATTGATTCTTTGCTTTCCTTGGCAGCATTCATTCCAATTTCTGGGTTACCTCCAGCTCCAAGCCCTCTAGTCAGCTCCTGACCAATTTGCAAACGATTTTCAGGAAATACAGGAGACATTTTCATTGCTTGCACATCTGTGTTGACAATCCAGAACTCCACACCCTTCATTGCACTCTCTATCATGCGGTTGACCGCATTGGACCCACCACCTCCAACACCAATGACCTTGATCTTAGCTTCATTGTAATTATTTGGACTAGATTCATGTCCTAAGCTGTCAGTAGCAGTTCCACTTGAATTATCCTTCCTTGGGCTGGTTACCATGTTGTTGCCCTCACCTCTAAGCATTGATATCTCAGGATGCAGATCCAGAAAAGGGTCTTTGTTGGGATAAGGACTGACACTATGAGACTTGGCTGAACATTTAAAATAAGAAAGATTTGCCTTTTGAGTAGCACCCAGAAACCTATTCTTATCATCGGAAATTTTAAGAGATCCAACTCTTCCAAGGTGATTCTCCACTGACACTCTCCCTCCAAGAACAGTTAACATCCCCATTGGGTTTCTAGTATCAGAAGGTGTACAATACGGCGACACACATGCTGCCATCTTAAATTGGGTTGATGTATAACAGCAAGTTTTAAACACCAAACTGTCTTACACCAAGAAACTCACTTGCGATACCTGTTTAGCAAAACACGGTACAATTAAAAACAGGTGCCCATGAATGCTAGAAAACATGTATCACTCCACTGAAAAGGCCAATCAACAAAAACACCACAGCAATTAACATAAGCATAAAGGGTACCTCTACATGGCAATTTCAAGTAAAATTCAGGAACTTAGACAATGCTTAGCTAATTCAGCAATACAGAACAGAACAAGCTCCCCAATATTTTTTTAGAAAAAAAAGAAAAAGAAAAAAAAACTTGATTACTAAACCAAACCCAACAACTATTACTACAAAATGCAAACTAAAAAACAACAAAAACCCAGCTCAATTGCAATGAAACACAAACAGAAAAAAAAAAAAATCAGCAACAGAACAACTAGCAGATCATGAAAAGCAGTTCAAAAAATGCAAAAGGAGAGAGACCTGAAAGAGTTGCAGAGCAACAAAGAGCAGATAAATTCAATTCCCTTTGAGCATTTGGGTGCTTGCCGAAGTGTAGAGGCGAAATGGGTTTTTGTTTGTTTTGGAGATACAGCATAAAATGAAAATAAAAATGAAAATTTTTGGGGGTTATCTGGCTTAAAACTCGGCAATGTGAGCTATAGTCTGTAACTACATACTACCCTTGATTTTTATGTTAATTTTAATTATATTTATTTATTAAGAGTAAAAAAATGGGAAATCAGACTCAAAGAAAAAATCAAGTGAAGAGAGAACAAAGGATTTGCTTTATAGGAAGAAAGTAGGATGGTGAGTTAACACCAAGTACAGGATATGTGGGGCTCTCAGTGACACCAACAAAAAATAGACATGGACATAGACCCTCTTCTCTTCTATTTTCCTTTTGGGTTTAGTTGTGTCCTTGGGTCAAGCATCTTCAAAACCCTTATTGCTGCTATTAGACTAGGGTTTAAGTGATGGGTTCCGTTCCTCTTGCAGTTACAAGCCCCCCAACTCCCACAGTTCTTGAGCTTGCTGGCTGGGTCTAGCCCAAGCCATTGGTGCACCTTCATTTTTTTCTTATTTTTTAAAAAACATAAACGGCATGTCGTTTTAAAAATGCCACCAATCCAATCCATGGCATTCCACAAAAACGGTGTAGTACGACTAAGAACCCATTTTGGAGAACTTAGTAGCAAAGAAGATTTCTGTGCTCTGATCCGGCAGGCACGTCCCTTGCTTTCGCCGACAGCCGGCACAACCGCCTTTTCAGCAAATGACGAAACTGTCCCTCCAGGAATAAAAGCAGAAGGCATTTAAACAGAGGCAATTTTGGGCATTAGATCTTAAAAAATAAAAGAAACAAATAGAAATGGCCTCCAAATTGTTAGCGTCGGCAGCGGAGAATATAGGGGCAGCGGTGCGACGCCAGGCATTAACGTTAACAGATGCAGCGGCTTCTAGAATACGCCATCTCTTGCAACAGCGACAAAGGCCTTACCTGAAACTCGGCGTCAAAGCTCGCGGCTGTAATGGCTTATCATACACCCTCAATTACGCGGGTAAGAGAGTAGGTCACTTTTAATTTATTTAATAAATCAGATTCAGTTTTGATCTGAATTTTTGGTATTGCTTCTTTGAATTTGAATCTTGATGATATCTATCGCAATTCGAATTTGAAATTCATTTCCTATTATTTTGCTTTTATTTCATTTTGTTTTAACAGATGAGAAAGGGAAATTCGATGAATTGGTTGAGGAAAGAGGCGTAAAGATATTGATTGATCCTAAAGCTCTGATGCATGTTATTGGAACTAAGATGGATTTTGTTGATGATAAGCTAAGGTATTTTTTCTCTGTTAATTTTATCCACGATTAGGTTACGTGATCACATGTTTGCCTGCATTTTTGTGCATGTTTTCCCACAGCTTTGCTGTCATTCTAAACTCTCCAGCATCACCTTTTAGCTAGGTCGCACGGATACGGAGAATATGGATACAAGAAACAGCTTGTAATTGCAATATCTGCCTTTTAAATTGAAGTATTTAGGTAGCATGAATACAGGAAAAGGGAAATACCAATACGTATTATTTGAAGTATCCGTGCAACATAGCCTTTTAGCCACCACCAACTTTCGCCTATCTGTTTGAGTGTCATAGCATTATTAGTAGTACTTATGCTGTCCGTTACCCCCTTTCCCCTTGTTATGCATCTTCACGTCTATCATTGCTTGCATTATACCATTGCAGTGCATTGCAATAATTACTGCTTTGTTTGTTTGAGTCAATAGCCCATACAGTGAGTACAGACATGCACAACTGCTCTTTGACATGCCAATTGACAAGAATTAGTGTTCTTTTTTTGAGCTTCAGCTCAATTCCATGTTTTTTTTTTTTTTTTTTGAACAACAATAAAAGGATATATGTTGTTATATTGCTCAACTGTAGATAAATTTGAGTCCCTTGCTATGACTTCATTCAGTGATCTTGGAGCATTCGCCATTCAGTGGTGGAACATGTGATAAATGGATACACCTATTTGCCATAAATGTTTCTCCATTACCACTTGTTCATCTTGCTTTATGTTGCTTTCCAGGCATGCTTTATGTGCATAGTATTTTATATTTTAATCATTCATAAAGCTTTGGCTACTAAAATTTGTGTTGTCTCTAAATTTCATTTAATTTCCTTGGCAGGTCTGAGTTTGTATTTATTAATCCAAACTCTAAAGGACAATGCGGTTGTGGTGAATCTTTCATGACAACAACGAGTTCCAGGGCTGCCAAGCAGGGCAGCAACAGATAAATAAGACTGGTTTATGAATCAAGACTTTATAACTAAAACCATTGTTTCTTCTGCTCTCCATACGCTAACGACATCTGGTGAAAGATCATTTTAGGAAGGGAATGAAATTTGAAGTTATTTCCTAAAGATGAAGCTGATTGTTTTTGTCAGTCCCTGTGTATTGCTCAACATGGATTACTAATGTAACCTCAATTTGGTTGTCCCGAATGTTTGTATTGTGGACATCTTTGTGCTGTTAATATGTAGAAATAATTGAACAATATTGTTCTTGGAGAAAATCTTCAATTCTTCATGCTTTTAATTGTGTAAGATTGTCTCTAGCTAGTTCCTTTTTTTTCCTGATATATAACTTGTTCATGTTTAATTGAGAAACACTGTTTCAGAGTTCCATTGGTCTTATAAATGTGAGAGTTTACTTTGATCACATTTCTACTCTGGCTGCTAAAGCATCGGGCATGATTAGAAAGAAGCAAATTAAGGTATTTTGCTGACAAAACCCCAATCATCCTTTTCTAGATATTCAATCACATGTGCATTAGAGATCTAGCTTCGTCTTAGTTACTCTCTTTATAGTTACATGATGTTAGTTACATGATGTTAAGAAATGATCTTTTGTATCACTAGAGATTTCTTGTAAAAATACTAACCCTGAAATCGTGTAAACCAGAAGGCAAATTCTGTGGTGTCATGATGATATGGTATCATAAAAAATAATAGCCATTAGACTTAGAGAATCTCTTTAGCACCGTTGTTTAAAACACCTGCAACCTAAAGAATCTGTTTGTGTTATACGGGTTATGGAGAAAGCAGGTTACTCTGTTAAAAAATAAAAGAAATCTCACGCAATTTGGCAATTTGGAGTGCTTCTTCTTCACCTCATTTTTCCCTACTGCCACCGTCTCATCTCTGCTTTCGCTGCTTTTCGCCACACCGTTTCTTCTTCATTTGATTTCGCCCTTATCGTCACTTGCTTTCCGAGACACCATACTGTTACCCGTCACTCCCTTCTCTCTCGCCACACCATAGCCACGTA
>CATIWK010489515.1:0-19238 GCA_949634005.1 Mallotus japonicus
TATTCTGTGTTGCATATTGCCTGCAGATTCCTTGACAAAGCAGCTGTAAAGAGTGAATCAAGTTCATCACCTTGGATGCTATGTACAGTGACTCAAGTTGAAGAAACAAAGCAAATGATAAAGATGCTTCCAATTTTACTAGCCACAATCATACCAAGCACAGTCATGGCTCAAGTAGGCACATTATTCATCAAACAAGGCACCACCTTAGACAGAAGCATGGGACCTAATTTTGAAATCCCACCAGCATGTCTATCAGCATTTGTGACACTTTTTATGCTGATTAGCTTAATCTTATACGATCGTTACTTTGTGCCATTTGTCAGGCGCTACACAAAAAACCCAAGAGGCATCACATTGCTACAAAGACTGGGAATTGGACTGACCTTACACATAGTCATTATGATCATAGCTTGCATGGCTGAGAAAAAGAGACTTAATGTGGGAAAAGAACACAAAATTTTGGGTAAAAATGACACAATTCCTCTCACCATTTTTATACTTCTTCCTCAGTTTGCTTTGGTGGGTGTTGCTGATACTTTTGTGGAAGTTGCAAAGCTAGAGTTGTTTTACGATCAAGCCCCAGAAGGGATGAAAAGCTTGGGGACTTCATATTTCACAAGTAGCTTGGGAATTGGTAATTTCATGAGTAGTCTGCTTCTGAAAACAGTTTCTGATATGACTAAGAAGCACGGCCGTAGAGGGTGGATTTTGGATAATCTAAACATCTCTCACTTAGACTACTATTATGAGTTCTTGGCAATTTTGAGCTTCATCAATTTTATTGCCTATTTGCTAGTTGCAAAGTCCTTTGTTTATAATGTCGACCAAGAATCCAAAAGGGATATGCAGGAAACAATCGAAAGATCGCCACCAAGCAAAAATTAAAGAACACAAAATGAAGGCCAGAGCTAGACTGATCGGTCACCATGATGTGTGTCTTACATATATATTCATGCAAGCGTTGCAGGAAGGTGTAACACAGAAAATAGAGTCTAATATACAATGTTACTTGGCCAGTTTAATTAATAGTTACTAAAACTAATTAATAATTAAGTGAAGGTATCTTGATTATAAATTCTTCTTCTGTAAATATATATAGTTATGACATGAGATTAAGAAGTTGGATGTTTGATGCTTAGCTACTCCATTAAAGAAAATATTAAGTATAAATTTTAAATTTTAATTTGTCCTATCGAATTGAAAGGTTAATATGTATATATATAATCTGTCACCTTACCTACAAATTTTATCACAAATAAATGGCAATGACAAATCCATCATTTTCAGGATTAAATCAATATGAAAGTGTCTGATTCTGATTAGTTAGTGTATATATCTATATAAATATAAACTTATATATATATATATGTACAAGATGTAATTTTCATAAATTTGTATCTAATGACATTAATTCTTCAATGGTGATCATAGATATGGAGGAAAAAAAAATCTAATAAGAAATATATATTATAAAGAAGGAAACTATTCCATGTGATGGAACACATTTTCATTGTCACGACCCGAACCCCAGGGATACATGACCAGCACTAGGGAATGAAAAAGTGTAAAACTTCCGAAACCTGTAATAAGCCTAATAAATTTTTCACAATAATATTAATTACCATAACTTCATCACCACACAAAAATCAATATCAAATCCACTTTCATCATAACCTCTCCATAAATAATACATATTCATAATAAACCAATTAAATCACAAATACATATATTATTCAATACCCAACCTACTACTACGGTGTCTAGAGTACAAATATAAGATAATAAACATAAACATGACCTACATAAAATAGCCGGAGAGGAAGAAACCCGACGCAGATGATGAGAAGTATCAGTCAGACTGCGAGATCCTGGGAAAAATAGTTGAGGGAAGTCAGACCTCACTGAGTAAGTTAATATAAAGAAATGCATGTCGTATCGAAAACCTTCTTTGTTAAATTACTTTATGGAAATATAATACTTATATCTAAAATTATTAGTTTGCCAAAATCATTTTTATAGATCTCGTAAACATCCTTGTAATAAAATAACATTTAATTTAAAATGTCTTAAATTGGAAAATTATGGTAGAACCCTAAACCACAAATTTAAAAGTCATTAGGTTCACTTATCTATCCAAAGGCTGCCGGTTCCCAAGAGCTAAACTTCCACCGAGTTACCAGCCACGGTCAAATAATCAATTAATTATGCCCGAGAGCTACGCATTAACCAAGCCTTTCAATACCACATGCCCGAGAGCTATGCATCAACCAAGTTTTTCCATACCATATGTTCGAGAGCTATGCATCAACCGAGCTTTTCTACATTTATTCAAATAAGGGCCCAACTCAAAGATCAATACCAGTGTGCACACGGTCCTGATGACACCTTCCAAAATCTCATTTTATACATAAATATGCAATAAATTTTAAAGAATGACATAACTGAAAAATAAATAAAATAAAAATAACAATATTCTTACTTATCTTTCACGACAATATTATCATCAAAAATCATATAAACAATATAACCTCAATAGTAATCAAAACATGAATAGCATGTTAAATCTCACAATTCAGTATTTCTTAAATACCGAACATACACTTCAAAATATTAACTTACAAGTAGAGCGAGCCGGCTGACGTATCCTCTTCTGCCTAGTCTCCAATGTTCCCGCTCTGATATTCTCTATAATAAATATATTTATTTAAAACATGCTTACATATATATATATCAAATAAATTCATAATAATTTTTCAAAATTTTGGAAAATTAATAAAATCAAGAAATTAATAAAATTGACTTGGAAATATCTTAAATATGACATTTGAGGCTACTAGAAATTATTTTGGTGAGTTAAAACAATTTAAATGGAAATTAAGAAATTTCCACAAAAACACTTCCGGGACTTTTTATCTCAAAATCCGTGAGGAATTAGACCTAGCTCTATTATCATATCTCATTATTTGTCTATTGTTATTATACTTGTATTCCATGTATAACTCTTCTCTTGTTCACCGTATATATCTACTGTAATTATCATTGATTAACATATACAAACACACAAAGTTCACATGGTATCAGAGCTTTCAGCCTAAAAAAAAAAAAAATTTTTCCTCGACCTGCACTTTTCTTCTTTTTCCCGTCTGCATCTGTTCTCTTTTCTTACCTGTCTCTTCTTCCCGATGGCCACCAACAATACACAACTTGCTTTGCCCACCTCTACCCCTTCATCCACAACAACTCATCACACCTTTGCTATCAAACTTACACCCAAAAATTTTTTAGCCTGGAAAACCCAATTTATTCCATTACTAAATTATCACAACATGACCAGTCTTATTGATGGATCTTCCCCAGCACCGGCAACAATAGTCCCTTCCTCAACTGATTAAACACAGATGGTTCCTAATCCAGCCTACACCACATGGTTCCAACAAGATCAACTCTTGCTTTCATGGCTGCACTCTTCTTTAACCGAAGCAGTATATCCCTATGTCATTGGCCTTACCTCATCTTATTCAGTTTGGCAAGCACTCAGTCAAGCTTTTGGTTCGATTTCCCAAAACCAGCAACTACAACTTCACATCGAGCTTCAAGAGCTCAAGAAAACTGACATGGATGTCTCTTCATATCTTCACAAAGCCAAGAGCTTGGCTGATGAGTTAGCTTCCGCTGGGTGCCCATTATCCACTGCTGAATTCAATGCTATAATTTACTTAAACATAGGCATTTTATTTCTACCTTAAACTTACGCCCAGAACCTGTCTCCTTTCAAGAGCTTCACGGTTATTTTTTGTCTCATGAAATTCTTCTTCACAATTTTCATGAACTACCACAGGCTCATGTTGCTTCATGTGCCTCACCTCAACCTTATGGTCGTCCACCTTTCTCATCTAATTTTTCAAGGGGCTATTCCTATTCTCCTCAGCCTCGCTTCTCTCCTAGACGACCTTTCTCCTCGCAAACAATTACTTGTCAAATCTGTAGCATCAACAATCATTCCATAGTAAATTGTCGCCAAAGGTATAATAGGTAACGTTCCAACACCAATGGCTCACAAGCCAATGTCACCTGGTATGATTCTCAATCTGCCCCAATTTTACCTCTTCCTAATTTGGTACCTTCTCATGCAGTCCATACTCCACCGAATAATATCACATGGACTCCGGACATAGGTGCTAGTCATCATATGACTCCACATCCTCATGCTTTCTATGACATTCAACAGTATCAAGGTAATGATCAAATCCGGGTTGGAAATGGCCAAGGTTTGCCAATAATTTCTAAAGGTACTACATTTTATCCATCTCTGCATTTCACACCTTTTACATTAAAAAATGTTTTCCATGTCCCTGCTTTAACAAAATCATTGTTATCGGTTCAAAAATTTACTACTGACAATTTTTGCTTTTTGGATTTTGGCTTGATCATTTTGTTGTTAAGGACCAGAAGACTAAGGAAACCCTATTACGAGGACCGAGTGATGATGGATTATACTCCTTTCCTCCTACCATTCCTACTGTATTTTTTAGTGAATTAATTTCTTTTGATTATTGGCATACAGCTTGGGTCATCCTCAAGTGCAAACTGTTTCTTCAATAATTGCCAAGAATAAATTGTCTTCTTCTACTTTTTCTTCCAAAACTATTTGTCATGCTTGTAAGTTATAAAAGTTGGCTAGAATGCCATTAGCATCTGTTCAACATACTAGTCAGCAACCTTTTGACATTGTTCATTCAGATGTTTGGGATCCTGCACCCATATTATCAAATTTAGGTTTTAAATATTTTGTTCTTTTTGTTGATGATTTTACGCGCTTTACATGGATTTATTTTCTTAAAAATAAAAGTCAAGTATTCTCTATGTTTAAAGAATTTGAATCTTTAGTTCATCGCCAATTTAATTTTAAAATCAAAGCATTTCATTCAGATTGGGGTGGCGAATTCCAAAAATTAAATTCATATTTTAAACAGACAAGCATAGTTCATCGCCTTGCCTGCCCATACACACATGAGCAAAATGGTATTTCAGAGAGAAAAATTCGTCATATTGTTGATAATGGTCTCACTTTACTAGCTCATGCTCAAATTCATTTTCGTTTTTGGCCATATGCTTTTTAAACTAGTGTACAATTAATTAACTACATGCCTAGCAAAGTTGTTAATAATTCTACACCATTTGAATTGTTATATAATAAACCTCCAAAATATGATGCACTTAGAATTTTTGGGTGTGCTGTTTATCCATGGTTACGTCCTTATCACAAAAATAAATTCTCTTATCGTACTACTCGGTGTGTTTATCTTGGTAATTCTCCTCCTCATCATGGGCATCTATGTTTAGATATTGATAAGGATAAAATTTATATAGCTAGACATATTTCTTTTGATGAGAGTTTGTTTCCTTTTAAAATTCGCACTAGTAGTCATCCTTTTGCATCATCACATTTATCTTCATCGTGGCTCACCATCTTTTATCCATCTTCAATCGGCTCTTCTGCATTAGGTACACTTCCCGAATCTTCTCCCTCTTCTAATTTATGTTTTCACTCTCTTACATCTATCTCAACACCTACTTCTACTCCTTCAAAGACTTCTACCTTACCTCCATCAATAATTAATTCTCTTCCTCTTATCCATTATCACTCTTCTAACCTATCTACACCTTCTCATCCTTCCCCAACCACCTCATCCGCTCCCATAACTCGATCTGCACACCAACCCGAATAATCCCAATCTCATGGCCTTCATTTGGTTGTCGATCTTAGCCAATATAACAATCAATCCACCGAATCCCATCGCACCCATCCAATGGTCCTACGTCTAACCACCTTAACCAAACGCCATGCACATCTTGCCACCCACACCTCTTCCAAACCCGATTATCTTTATATAGAACCAAGAACCTTTGCCCAAGCCACCAAATATGTAGAATGGAATCATGCAATGACCGAAGAAATTAATGCACTTCTTGCTAATTCCACTTGGACATTGGTACCAAGACCTTCTCATGTTAATGTTGTAGGTTACAAGTGGATATACAGGATTAAAAGAAACTCAGATGGAAGCATTGATCATTACAAAGCTCGCCTAGTTGCTCAAGGATTCACACAAAAATTTGGTTTGGACTACAAAGATATATTTAGTCCAATCATAAAAGCTACCACCATCCGTACCATTCTTGCAGTTGCTACAATGCACAAATGGTCTATTCGTCAACTTGACGTGTCTAATGCCTTTCTTCATGGGCATCTCTCAAAGACTATATTCATGGCACAACCTCCAGGTTTTACTGATACTTCTAATCCTGATTATGTTTGTAAATTACACAGATCATTATATGGCTTGAAACAAGCCCCACGGGCATGGTTTCAACGCCTCAGTACTCATTTACTTTCCTTAGGTTTTATTGCTTCCAAGAGTGATCACTCTCTTTTTATCTCGGGATAATTGTTATTTCCCCCTATGTTTTGACCTATTACACTACTTCATCCCTGATATTTGTAACAGTTAACACTCATTAGTCCTTCTGTAGGGATGAAATAGTACACGATTTTACAAATGTCAGGGATGAATAAATATATTTTCAAATGTCAGGGATGAAGTAGTGTAATAGGTCAAAACACAAGAGGTAAATAGCAATTCTCCCTTTTATCTATCAGCAAGGCAGTGATGTGGTTTTTCTGTTGGTATATGTGGATGATCTTGTTATAACCGGTTCCAATTTGCATCTTGTTCTTAACATAATTTCTAAGCTCAAAGGTGAATTTCCGATTCGTAATCTTGGTGATCTACACTACTTTCTTGGACTTGAGGTTTATCGGCATGATCATGGTCTTATTGTCTCTCAACACAAATATATTTGTGATCTTCTTGAAAGGACAGGCATGCTCGACTCCAACCCATGTCATACTCTGATTGCTACTAAGCCACCCTTAATGAAACATCATGATTCACATATTCCTCAAAAGGAAGACTATTACAAATATGTAGGTGCACTTCAGTATATCACCATCACCCATCCTAATATTGCTTATGGTGTGAATAAACTATGTCAATTCATGCACAATCCTGGGCCTTCTCATTGGACTACTCTCAAACGTTTGCTCAGATATCTACAAGGCACACAACATAAAGGTTTATTCTTTGATCATCATTTCTCACTATATCTCTCTTGTTACACTGATAGTGATTAGGGTAGTGATGTCGATGATCATCGGTCTACAAGTGGCTATTGTGTTTTTCTAGGCAAGTCACTTATCTCTTGGATGGCTAAGAAACTGCCTACGGTTGCTCGATCATCAACCGAGAATGAATACAAGGCAGTTGCACATGCTATAACTGAACTTATTTGGATTCGGTCCCTTTTGGGTGAGCTTGGTTTTAATTGTTCTCAAGCTTTCTTACATTGTGATACCATTGGAGCCATTTACCTCACTTCCAATCCGGTTTTCCATGCCCGCACCAAGCATATAGAATTAGATTTTCATTTTGTTCGAGAACAAGTGTCCAATGGTTTTCTTAAGGTTCGGTTTCTCTCCACCAATGATCAAGATGCTGATCTATTTACTAAGCCCCTCTCCATCACTCGGTTCCAACATTTGTGTGCCTAACTTCCTCTTCGTGATGGTGATGGGCTTGCGGAGCATATCTCATTATTTGTCTATTGTTATTAGAATTGTATTCCATGTATAACTCTTCTCTTATTCACCATATATATTTGTTGTAATTATCATTGATTAATATATACAAACACACAAAGTTCACAAGCTCAAGTTATGGAAATTAATCCTCATAATTTATAATATTTATTAAAAATAAAACCACAATTTTATAGGCTGGCCACT
Organism: Mallotus japonicus; assembly: GCA_949634005.1. Lineage (NCBI taxonomy): Eukaryota > Viridiplantae > Streptophyta > Magnoliopsida > Malpighiales > Euphorbiaceae > Mallotus > Mallotus japonicus. Next base: position 7,850 of record CATIWK010489515.1, read on the forward strand.
ATTCCTTGCCGGAATCACTATTCATCATCGGAATCTGGTTGACTCGCCAGATGTTCTTGCCGGAAAATGTTATTAGCACAAAACAGACATATCCACATGTTCACAACATCAAGAGGAATTTAAAAAAATGCCCAAACTTTTGAATCAAAGATCGGTTTTATAGATCGGGTCAAAAATAAAAATTTATTGATCAAGCTCAGATGAAGCACCAAACGACAACACCCGGATGCGTGATTGGTCTCTATGGACTCCTGATGATGAGAGGAACACACTAGTAGCAAACTCTGTGTCTGAAAGTCACCAGAACAGCTCTGAACGATGAAAAAGTGGTCGACTAATTTTTAGCTAAACCACACTATTCTAAGTCATTTCTCACAAAACAAAAACTACCAGAGTGAAGAGGATGAGAAGAAGCTACGATTCAAATTTGGTGTTAATCGGAGGTCGTTTGGGTAGTTAACGGAGAAGAGAAAAAAATGTAGGAACTAAACTAGATATTTTGCTTAAACACCATCTTCCTTCCCTCTGCAGCGTCAGCTTCATCTATATACACATACATACACTGTTCACTTTTTGACTTTATATATATATATATATAATAATAATAATAATAATAGTAATAGTAAAGACAATAATAGTAATATCAATATCAATAACAATAGTAAAAACAGTAATAGTAATAATAAAATAATAATAATGTCAATATCAATAATAATAATAATAATAATAATAAAATATTAATATTAATAACCACACAAATTCGGGTTATTATATTCATATCGTCTTTCGTCCAATTAATTGTCCTATTTAGGGTATAAATGTAATTTAAAAATCATTATAGTTTACGACTGTTTCGAACTGCAACACATATCAAAAGACAATACATGAACAAGAAAAATAGGGAAATGTTAATGATAAAAAGGATATCTCCTTTTATTTTGAACCTAGGATTAGGGGTCATGGTTCAAAAGAACGTCAGTTCCGGATCAGAACCACCAGTTCAAAACCATTCTTGGTGGAACAGGACTGGAAATATATTTAGGTACTATACATATGCTCTACAATGGCAGAAGTAGAAGAGAAAGGTCTTGCTCTTGTAGATAATTAAGAAAGAAAATTACACAGGAAGTAGGGAACTTTCAATGGAATACAGATAAAGGAATGGCTATCTCTATTGCATAGACCGTTAGGCCTCCATATGAATCATTTAAATTACAAGAAATACTTTAATATGGAAAATGACAAGAAATATTTTTGTATGCTTGCAAGTTGTGTCCTGAAAAGCCGAATTGTAGATGCCAATTTCTGTAACTATTGTTGATGTACAATCCTTTAAGACATTTAGACAATACAAATTAATAAACATATGTATTGGCAACGAAAAGCACAACACTTCAGCATGATAGATAATATGATTATCAAAAGACCTTGAAGAAATCATTAAACAATATATGCGTATTCATATTGACACACATCCATATATATAATTGCATTGCATAAGTGACAAAGCAAGAATGAGATGTTAATTTGTTATCAAAGAATACTATAAAAGCATCATGCATCAAACTGTTTTGCATGTCGTTGTATCCTAGTATTTTGTCCAAAAGAGTAGATCGATAATATCAATATACATGTTCACCTCACGGTTGCAAATAAAAGTTATTAATTATTCAATGATCTATCTATATAGAAATGGAATCTGATACAGCACAGTCATAGAGTCTAATAGAGGTAAAAGGGTATTTCTCTAGTTGTCATCTATTTGTAAGGGCATTATGGTTGTAAGTTTGTAGTCGTTGATTTATAGAATTAAATTGTCCCATTCGATACTTAACTTTTTTTTTTCTTTTTAATAGAGAGGTCATATGACCTAGGTATTAAAGGATATATAGTCCTCTCTTTTTAAATTCACGATGGTAGAATTCGAACTCTACACCTCAGAATGTCTTTGAATATGAGTTATCACTTCACTACTCCCTCACTAGCGCCTCTTAACTTTTTTTTTTTTTTTTATAAAAAGCTCCAAACATGATATTTAAGTCTGAAATCCTACAAGTATACTGCTGATATCTAAGTTAGCTAGCTGATAATTAATGGACAAAGTAGATGAGAAAGGCCCTGCAGGTGGGAGAGAAGATTATACAGAAGATGGAACTGTAGACCTTAAAGGAAGACCTGTGTTAAGATCAAAGACTGGAAGATGGAGAGCTTGTTGGTTCATTGTAGGTAAGTCATCATCTACATACATATATATATTTCATTGACCTACTCTTTGCTTAAAAACTGGGGATCATAACAAAAGAGGATACTAGTCCAGTTGGTGATCAGGAGAGTGATTCTTCTTTTTGGTTTTGTAGGATATGAAGTATTTGAGAGGATGGCATATTATGGAATAGCATCAAATCTAGTTGTGTATTTGACAAATAAGCTTCATCAAGGAACTGTAGAATCCTCAAACAATGTTACCAACTGGATTGGCACTGTTTGGATGATGCCCATTATAGGTGCTTATGTTGCAGATGCTCATCTTGGACGATACTGGACTTTCATTATTGCATCTGGCATTTATCTCTTGGTAATTAATCAAATACTCATGCTTCCACATGATATGGTTTTTTTTTCTTCCCTTCATTTCTATCTTCATTTTTTTTTGGATAAATGGTCAATTTGTCCCTTCAACTTGTATCAAGAGGTCCAATAAGTCAAATTTTAACTTTTCTAATAAATAACCCCTTCAACTTGTATTTAGAGACCAAATTACCCCATTTTTTTACCAAATTATGTGCGTGCAATACAGCTTCCTCAGAAAGAAAGTGAAAATTATATATTGAATATTTTATTAAGAAAAATCTTTAGATTTTGTGGCAAACTACAACTGATCTTTCAAACTCAATGTTAGATTATGGTGGGATATTTTGTGGTGTTACTATCATTTAAAATTTTGAAGTCTCTTTTCTCATTTCATTTGAGAAAAGCGATCTGAGTTCATAGGCGGTCAATTCATTGAAGGATTTGGAAAAAAAATATCAACAACATTATTGAGGAGCAGTTAGAGATTTCGGTAGATTAAGCGATTTGAAAAAGAGTTGAAAAAAATAATATAAAAAAATAAAAAATTAATTCTTTAATAATATTATTATTATTATTAAAATTGTTGTATTTTATTACTTTAGTTTTGTTTTTGGCAAGTGAAAGGCACGCAGGGTATTAGGTTAGAATTTGGATTAATTTGGTCTTTAAATACAAGTTGAAGGGGCTATTTGTTAGAAAAGTTAAAATTTGACTTATTTGACCTCTTGATACAAGTTGAAGGGGCAAATTGACCATTTGTCCAATTTAATTTCAATTACAGAACAAACACAATAATTACAGCTGACTAATATTCCACTATCAAATATGAGCTTGCAATGTCCATGTTAATGTGAATATATTTACTCATTGATCAGGTTTTAGCTTTCTGAATTTGACAAAATTGATTTTTGTAATTTGAAGTTTTTTTTTCCAAAAACAAATATTTCATATTTTTTTAAATGGAACTTAATTTTAATGGACTATATAATAGGCATAGTCCTCCCTTTTAAATTAACGACAGTGAAAATTGAACCCTACACTTTAAAATGCTTTTGGAAAGAAGTTACTAAGTAACTATTTCCTCATTGAGCGAAATTCTTTTCTTTTTCTTAAAAATTGAATAAAAATCTATGAAATAATTATTTTTCTTATCCATCGGATCAAAATAGCAGCTTTACAACAATATGTAAGTTTGTCAAAAGAAGAAACTTACATATAATAGGATAAAATGTTAGAATATAATTATTTACATTACATTACACTAATCTTCTTTCATAATACAACATAAAATGATAATAAGATTCTTATTTTATTACATTACATTATATACTTTCATTTTGTTTTATATTTAATTTGAGGAGAAAGTGTAGATAAATATCCGACGATTTATATACTTTATTATTAAAATTTATAATTTTTTCGTGACATTTCAATATCTTATAATTTAATGTTATTTAAATTATAAGATTTATCATTTCTTTCTAATAATTAGAAAATTAATTTTTTATTTTAATCAAATTTTCATAAAAGTTACATTATAATCTAGGGTTATTTGCAAATAAAATCATGACTTTTAGCGCTTTTGCAATTTAATCATGACATTTGAAACTTGGCACATTAAAACATGAATTTGCATTTTTTGATAAGTCAAAACACCGATCAATTAACCGGTGAAAAAGTGTTTATGTGTCAGGCAAAAAGTGCTTACGTGTCGCCTACCAGATAAGCATACGATCACCGGATATTTGATCGGTGTTTCGACTTGCCAAAAAATGTAAATTTATATTTTAATGTGTCAAGTTTCAAATGTCGTGATTAAATTGCAAAAAGCGCTAAAGGTCATGATTTTATTTGCAAATAACCCTATAATCTATAATAGTTACAATTTTTTTATCTCATAAAAAATATAAAGATTTTTTTTTATTTTTTCTTTCATAAATATTTTTTCCATTAAATTGTATAAAAATATAAATTATTTGGATATTTGAAATAAAATTATATGGATATTTGAAGAGCGAAAAATCACGAAAGTTAAAAATTACAGGTTGTATAGTAATAAAAAATTAAAATTTCAGAATACTGAAGGTGGCAACAAAATTCACAAACTTGTATTGCATATCAGTTACAATACACCCTCCAGAAATATTACATAAAATGCTTATATACTTAAACGATCCATATTTGATTGAACAAGCAAACATTTGAAGAATATTAATTCACTCAACAAACCAATTCTTTCAATCTCTCTTGAATTGTAGATATCTCCATGCCAATTCTAGGAATGATAGCCTACAAAACATAACATCAACAATACTGAGTAATATTCAACCTGAACAAAATGTCAACTAATTCATGATTAAAATTTGCTATATGTAGACATATACCTGAGACGTAATTGTATAGAAAACAATGTCATCAGCATTATGGTACGCAAGACTTATGACTTCAGCTCCTCCTTCCCGGAGAACAGAAACAACCTCGTGTAACATAAACTTCTTGTGAGGCCCGCAAATCAAATTCAGTTCTAGGTAAACACCATCCTCGCTTCTTGTCTCTACTACTGGTACTACTCTTGACGAGCTGCAACTTCCGCTTGTCGGGTTAGATTGTGCTTCCTTGCTTCGCTTCAGCTGCTCTATATTATCTTGCAGCTGTCTTATGTAACTGGTGGCTTGATCCAGCACTTCAGGTCCTGAAAACTACAAGAAGTGTTCATGCTTGAGATAGTAGGTTAATGATCGAGTACCTGTAGGAGTGCTTCAAGTCCTGACAACCCTATTTCTTTTCTTTGATTTTCTTCTAATTAAGCTTTAGAATTTTTTTTAAAAAAAAAAAGAGGTGATCGAGGATCAGAAATAACCTTGAAGGGTTGAGGATGAACAAGGGAAGCAAGTGCGCACTGGAAGTATTTCATTTGAGTTCTTCGAGCTTTCTCTTTTCTGTTTCGTTCAAATCTAGATAATGAGCTATTTTTGGGTTCCATTAATGAATCTGAGCAAATTCACAGAACACACAGAGTCTGTCTAGCTAACTAAAACGGGCACATTTGTAAGTCCTGAATAGGTCACTACGCTATAATACATGGGTCATGCGAATAATGGAAGATCTAGAAGCTAACTTTTTGCATGGTTCAGTAGAAAAACTTGCTTCTCAGGCATGTGATGAAAACGACATGACAGGGAGGAATATTAATTTGTGTAATGAGTGGCTGCATTTGCATAAACATATAGAATTGTTGTCAAATATCCCTGCAAGAAAAAGAAAAATGATAAAAGTGATCGAAATTATAACAGCCACACAGCTAGTGATCCATAAAAAGGAGAAGAAAAAATGCAGCAGAAATTGTTGAATACTGGCACATAGGACAAGTCTTATCAAAGAAAAATAAATAAACAAATAAAAAGTCTGCATCTTTATGTATTCTTGTCTGTGTAGGGGATACCGAAGAAGACTTGGACAGCCATTAAATGACTTGAACTCCTATCAACAGAATTTCACTGTCAAGTAAAAGTTGGATAATGCTTTTTTGGAGTTACTGACTCCATAAATTTTGGTCAAAAAAAAAAAAAACTCCATAAATAGTAATATTCATGGGAGTAAATTTTTTTTACTTTTTTCTTTTATTTATATGACACAAGGATCATACATATAATTTTAATAAAAAATTTTATCTTTCAACTCTATGGACATCTATCATTGTCTTTAAAAAATTTACTTTTTGTTCTTCTACATGCAATAATAATATGTAAAATTCTCAAAATCGATCCTCCAAAAGCTAGAATTTAAGCGTTTCGATTTTAAATTTTTTAATTTTTAGTATTTAATGATCACTTTTTTATGGAAGAGTGTTCTCAAAAATTTATAAAATTAATTTTATTCGATTGAAAAAATAAAATATATTTCTATCATGTGGTGTACATGCACTTGGTTATAATGTCCAAACATACAGGTAACGAACAAAAATTAGCTCCTTTTTGAGCTTTTCAAAGTCCAAGTCAAGTCGTCGAGCATGCATTTGCACAATCTAACATGCATGAGATCATAGAGATAAATCTTAATTAACATCTGTATTTAATTAACCGAAAAAAGAAGTCCAACTTCCTCACATTTGATTGAATTGGTAGGTCAAGATATTCTTGTATGAATTCACATTACCACAAAGACATAGGGGATGGAATAGCCGATTCTCATTGCTATTTATCATCAAAAATACAGAATAAGCTTTGGATGCATTACACTAAATTGGCTGGTTATTTGAAAATTTAAACTTCTTTAAGTACTTGTAAGATTCTTCAACATGTGCCGAACTCAAAAAGAAAAAAAAATCGTCTCCATTTCAAACGCTGGTTTAATTCCGAAGTAAACATGCTACATAACATATGTTGATGATCATATTCCTGGTAGCTGTAATAGACGTTGACAGGCCATGTTATAGAGGTGTTGCGAATCCTGACAAGACAACAATCAAAAGGGTAAGAAACTTCAAATCCAAATGCCCTTTCTGTGCATCATCATGACTAGAGTCTTTAGTGTTATAATTTACTTTCACAAAGTTATCTGGTCCACTTTGACATGGAACAGCAATCTAAACCAATCACACCGACTCAAATTTATATCACAAAGTCATCAGATCGTGCTAACGCTACGCATGTAAATACAAGGCTGGTTTACAAATTATTCAAGTTATGATTTACTCCTTCAAAGTGCTAAACTCACGGAGGAAGAAAGAAAAACAAATTAGTCCTATGATAAATTCCAAACAAAAGTTCAACAAAATTGCCTATCAGTAACTGGTGTCCACTCAACATGATATGACAATGACAAGAGTAACAAAGATGAAGATGGGTCCATGAAAATTCTGAAAACATTAAGGAGAACACCAGATAAGGGTGCTAAGCTTATGAAAAAAATTTCCAAACCAGTCTCGCTCAAGTTTGAAGTGGCTTGTTCCTATTATTATGCAAGCTTTATCAGAATATTGTAGATAACTTTAGAAACTCTCATAGCCTTGCATTCCCCACTAGCTTCTGCGTCAAGCTTAAAAATCCAGAAATTCCTTTCCATAAATACCAAATTTTGATTGGCTAAAATATGAATATTTCCTACATTTTTTCCATTCTTGTGCACATAACCTATTTGCAAATGCTAAATATTTAAGCATTCGATCCATCCACAACAGATTCTATCACATTGGGTCCAAGAACAAAGACTAAGAAGACTGGAGGATAGCAGGTGGGGTCTTCGTTATTAAATACAGTAGGACCAATAGGACCAAAGGCAACTGCTTCAACAATCGCTCATTTCCCTTGAGCCTTTACACCTTTTCTTAGTCCTTTGGTAATTTTCCTTTCCGCGTAAGAGTAAACATGTTACCAGTCCTATCTACCAAAACCTCAAGTCATTCTAGGAGCTTAGTAACTGGTGAGATCCAATGCACCAATATGGATATGCCAAAACTGTTATAAGGCATAAAAGGAGGCAATATCCAGTATATCAGCAACATTTAAAATCTCCACATTCCCTCCAATAAGTTGGCCCCTAGTTATGGACAATAAATCATGACATGCACCATATATGATTTTCCTTTCTCTGTCAATATTGATCTTTCAGTAAAAGTTATTAATACCAACCACCATCTAGATAGGAAACCTAGCCCTGCTGCTGAAGGGAATTCAAAAAGCCTTCTATGTTACAGAATCAAATCTGCCTTTGGAATCTCTTCGCCCACTCAATATTAAAAGATTCAATTTGCTCACCAAAGGATCAACAAGGTTAAGGTTCGCAGGACTGTTTAACTTATGGGCAGACATCCATCCAGGTTTTGTTACACCTGTTTGCAGAGCAGTTGCAACAAAGAAAGTCCATTTCAACATGTCCAGATAAACATATTTCCGAATGCAATATTTTGCTTTGCATAAGTTTTATATTAGTTTACAACAGGCCAACAAGGCAGTAAGGTACCAAAATCAACTGTGCTCTTTATACTCTAAAAGTTTTAGAGAAATATTTCACAATGACAATTAAAAAAAAAATTATTCTTCCTTTTCAGAAGCAAAATTCCAGAAAAAAATTTGAATTATCAGATTTGGGAAACAATGCTTCATCCTAGAGAAAATTTCACGTATACAATCAAACAACCAAGATATAGAAATTTGACTCTCCTAGAATTTCTGAAAAAAAAAAAGATTAGATGAAAAGAAAAGGTCATGATATAGAACATCAAAACCTCAATAAATGTGCCAACAGCATTAGCATTTCATGAAAATATATTAAATTTATATCACCTTGTAACACATTTTAGTATGAAATTTCTTTGGGTATCACTATCATCACATCAATGGTCATGATATAGAAAATCACAGGATAATAAGGCCTTCTTTGTAACGAATCAAGTGGAAGAATTCAAATGAATTCTTGCAAAATCATGCTATTTAAACATAAGAATTGACTAAATAGAATTCAATTGAACAGGATGCTAGCATTGTTACTTTCCAAACACTAAATAACAGAAAATTAAAAAGAAAATATATTACAAATGATCGTCTTGAAGAATACCTTCAGAGAGACAACCCCAACTGTGATTGTGCAATGACAGCAATGAGGTAAACAAGGCAGATGCAGTCACACTGTGCAATGGCATCAAGGACTGTGCGGCAACCAACTCCACAGGAAGCCTACAAAGAGGCAATACAGTAAATGCTCTTAGAATTACAATAATAAAGTCATTAACAACAATTATAAAGAGTATATTTGGCATAATACATCCGTAAGCACCTATATTTGCATGAATTTGTCATTTTGCCCCTTGTACTTCCAAATTTGCCTAATTAACACCTCAACTTATCTATAACCTATCATATAAACACCAGTTAGGAGATTTAGCCACATGTACATGCATGAATTTGCCATTTTGCCCCATGTACTTGCATGAATTTGTCACTTTGCTAGTATGTGTATGTTGCATCCCATGTGTCTTGCCAGCATTGCAAATAGTTGTTATAATAAGCTATAAACAAGTTGAAATGTTAATTTGGCAAAACTGGAAGTAGGGGAGGCAAAGCGATAAATTCATGCAAGTATAGACAGTTGCAGATGTAATATGCCTAGTATATTTCAAAGGCATTAGAAAGTTCGAAACATTGAAACAAACTCCTGGCTCCACACATTCTCGCTATTCAATGTATGTGGTGTTAACAAACACAAAAGGAACTAAACTTTGCACACTCACTGCCTATAATTCATTAACAAATTATTAAAACAACTAAAAAAAAAGGAAATAAAAATGCAATTGTAGATTTCCTTTCTTTTACATTTCTTGTTCTCTTTGGATCAAAAAAATAAACTAAATGGGCAAAGAAATGAACATTAGAATAAACAAATACAAGCCAAAGTAGTTGCACATATATAAATATTAATGCAAAAATGTAAGCTAACCTCGAGGTGTTGAGCTTGCGGAGAGATAATCGAGCAGAAGAGGAGGGCTTAGAAGAGAATCCGGTAAAGCTAGCAGCTTTAGAAGCAAGAGAAGTTTTAGCCTTACTTGAAGTTAAAGTTGAATTGGTTAAAAGGGTTTTTGCAGAAGCTGAAGATAATTGAACGGTTCTTCTTGCCCCATTAGCCGCCATCTCTGTTTCTTTGCAATAGCAAAACCCCCGCTGCAGGTCACTCCAATCTCTCCTCGTCTGGCGAAAGAAGAAGGAAAGGGTTTTTGTTTATGGGCTGGACAGGTTGATGAAAGTTTTGAAAATCCGAGGTTAGTGTTCAAAAGAAAAGGTTTTTGTTTATGGGCTGGACAGGTATGCAAGTTCTGAATCCGAGGTTAGTGTTCAAGATGAATCAGCCTTATGTACAATCAAATTGAAATGACACGATGCTCATTTTGTAAGAATCCGGTCCAACAAATTAATGTTTTGAGGTAGAGTAGAACTATCCACGTTATCAACAAAATAAACTAAAAATTAGTAGTTCTTTTATTTTTTTTAATTACTAATATTCAGAATTTATTGAATTTCAATTATTCTGTTGGATTTAGATAGAACCATAAACAGCTTAAATTCAAAACTTCATTTAAATAGAGGATAATCTTTGTAACTGATCATCACGATTATTATACTAAAATTCTTTTATATGCAAGTGAAATTAATCAATTTTTCCCCAAAAAAAAAGTAAAAAAACATGGAGATTTTTATTTACAATACTATATTACAATCATTAGTCGGATTCATGATATATTTCAAATATTTTATATTTAACTAATAAAAATAAGATATATTTATGTGTTGTAAATCTAATCATGAAATATAATACACGAATTGAATTTTGATTAATTCAGTTAGATTTGGATAGAATTACAAGGGCGGCAAACCATGACTCAAACTTGAGATCTCGCTTAAGTAAGAACAACCTCTGCCAGTTGATCTCAACGATTGTTGATTTATAGAACTAGTTCTCATTAAGTGAAATAAATTACTTTTCTACATATAAATTTATAAAATTTTCATGAATTTTAGAGTGTTGAACCTTTATCCTAAATTTAGATAAAAACATGGGGTATGAAGTATTTTGCTACTTATTTATATGGCTTCTAAATGGATTTGTTGTAATACTGTACGATTTTCCTTGAGGGTATAAATAAATCATGCAATGTGGAATTCGGAGCTGGAGCTGACAGATGTGGCCAATGGCCTCAATCCTCAAAATAAGTTGTTATCGGAGTTGGGCATCTTTATTTTGTTAAAATAAATCCATCCAAGAAGTGACAATTATGCTTGTCCCACATTATAGGAAAAATAATTATGATTACAAGAAGAAAATAGTC
>CATIWK010489606.1:0-13140 GCA_949634005.1 Mallotus japonicus
AAATTTACCCCTGAAATCTGCCATAACAGGGCAAGAGAGATTTCTGTTTTATACATGAAATGAGTTTGATTTTTAATTGTTTTAAGTGGGTGAAAAATTCATTATTTTTTTCTTAATATTAATCTTGTTTTATTGAGCTCATTTTGGTGTAAAGCCTTTTTCAAGGATATTCGGTTCATACTTTTAATGTATTTTCATGTTAAATTGTTGTTAATTATTCTGTTTTAGACTATTTTTGGATTAATAAAAGTATGAAAAATAATTTTATTATTATTTCCAATTATTAGTTAATTTGTGATAATTTTGGAATAATAAATTTATTTATTACTTTTGAGCTTAAATGGGCATTTTATTATTTTTATGATGTTAATAAGTGAGTTTAACAATTATTTGCAATTTATACTAATTTAATTGTAAAATGGAATTTTATTCCATTTATGAATTTTATTAGCAAAATATTATTTAAAAACTAGTATTCTATTATTTATTTGGAAAATAAAGGTTTTTAATATTTTTATGAGATATTTTGGTGATTTATTGAAAATTATATTATTTTATTGGTTGTTGTGAAATTGGTTCTCAGTTGGGCATTTAGTGTAGTTCGGGGGTCCAACCTGAGATTTGGTGTTGTGAGAATATTCGAAGTGTGTTTTTGTACAGGAACGACTCTACTTTTAGTAGAGAGATGTCCGTTTTACAAAGGAGACTCTGCCGAATTTTCGATAGATTTCTCGTAAAACGTGACATCGACCTGTGTCGAATTTCTAGTTTTAGTTGAGTTGTGTCTTTGGCCGAGTCAGTTTCGTCAATCCTATAGTTTTCATAATTCCGAGAATTTTCATGAATTTATTTATTTTATTTTACGAGCATATTTTAAATAAACATTATTTAATTTAGAGAACTCCGGGATTCGAGCAGTAGCACCAGGGCAGCAGAGAACGCGTCGCCCGGTATGCTCAACCTGTGAGTTGATTTTATGGAATGTGTATTGCGAAGTTTTAAAAATTATATTTTCACATGATTGAAGTGATTATATGAAAATATTTATTATGAATTTATTTATATTGCTATATGCATGATTAGTTCTTTTATTATCATGAGACGTATTTGAAAGAATGCTTATGAAAGTTGTTCTATTCCGCTTTAAATATTTAATTATGAGGATACGCATATTACTACATGCATAATTATTTATTTATTTGTTAATTTATGATATATGAATTTAGTTAAATTTTTATTTATGAAAAATATATGTTTTAGAGAACGGTAGAGTATATTACCTGGTGGGTATCACCAGGACTGTTGCGCAACAGTGTTGACCTGAGTGTGATAATTTATGAAATGTGAGCCCTGGTGATGCTTTGCTCTCTGGGCAGATATGTGAGATATGAGCCCTGGTGATGCTTTGCTCTCTGGGCGCCAGATAACACTTGGAATAAAAGACAGACTGTGGCTGGTCCCTGGTTGATACTTTGCTCTCTGGGATCGACAGTCAATTGGAATAAGAGAAAGACTGTGGCTGGTCCCTGGTTGACGCTTTACTTTCTGGGATTGACAGTCAATTGGATTAAGAGAAAGCCAAGTGGCTTTTAAAGTTTGTGGTTTAGGAGTTCTACCAAATTATCCACTAAAAGAGATATTTATATAATTTTATACGTGGATTTCAATATAAAAAAATTATAGTGGACTTTGGAAAAGATTTTATAGAAAATATTTGAGTAAATAAAGACTTTAAACTACTACATTTATTTTACCTTTATTTATTGTAAGAATGGTTTTAGTAAATGCTTTCAAACCAGCATGCATTTCATAAAGTTGATTCACTCAGTGAGGCCTGATTCCCCTCAACCTATTTTTTCAAGACCTCACTGTCAGTCTGGTAGTGGTCATCATCTGCGCCGGGTTTCTTCTTCACCGACTATTTTATATAGGTTTATTGAGTAAACATTATGTATTGAAATTCTAGACACTGCAGTAGTTAATGTCCGAACTTGTATCATTAGTACAGTGAATTTGTATACTGCTGTTGATGTATTTGTTATTAAAATTATTTTTTTTATGGTTTGTGATTTTATCTGTTTAGTATTAAATGATTTATATTTCGCGAAAAATTTTTAAGGCTTACTATGGGTTTCTGGTACTTTATGTATTCTCATTCCCTAATTCCGGTCACAGACCTATAGGTTCGGGTCGTGACAAGAGGCTACAAACAAGAATGTGAAAAATATTTTGTCTAAAATGCTTGAGAATTACAAGGACTAGTTAGAATATCTGCAATTTGCACTGTGGGGCTACAGAACTACTGCCAGGACGTCGACAGGAGTGACTCCTTACTCTTTGGTCTATGGATGCGAGATTGTATTGCCAGTGGAAGTTGAGATTTAGTCACTGAGGGTTCTTCTAGAGTTAAAAATTCCTGAGTATCAGTGGGTGAAGAGTCGCTTAGCACAACTTGCCTTGCTGGATGAGAAGAGAATGAAGGCTATGTACCACTCATAGCTATATCAGAAAAGGATAGCCCGAGCCTACAATAAGAAGATAAAGCCAGGAAAAATCAAAAAAGGAGATTTAGTGCTAAAGCTCACGAGACCAATCATGGCTGACCCACGGGGTAAATTCAAGCCGAATTAGGAAGGTCCTTTCTTGGTAAAGAAGTTGTGCTCTAAAGGCGCTGCTATTTTGTCCGACTTGGAAGGGGACAAGTTCAGAGAGCCTATCAACCTCAATAAACTGAAGAAATACTTTCTGTGAAAGTCTCACTAGGGAGAAAACCTCGAAAAGAGGCTGCCGAGGTAAAAGTTAGAGATAGAAAAATGAAGAAAGTAAAAAAGTCCTGCTACATTGAAAACCTCAAAAGAGGCGGTCCAGGCAAAAGTAAAGGACGTGTAAAAGGAGAGTGAGAGAAAAAAAATAGTTAGCTAGAAAACTTGCAAAGGGTAAGCCACCTAACGACATGAAAAATGTCAGAAGTAGAATGTATATGCATATTGTACTTAAATTAAATAAAACAGATTGTTCTAATTATTATTAAACATTTGCATTAAGTGTCTATTACAAACTGTTTAACTATGAAAGGAAACTATGTCTCATGAAAAGAAAAATATAACTTAATTCATAAGAAAATAATGCTTCCTTTTCTTTTGTTGAGCATCTTGAACGTTCATTGCTTGCAACTTTTTTATCCTTTTGTTTCTGATAAACTCATCAATTTCTGTCTATTGCAACTGAATCCACGCCTTGTACTGATCATCCGTGGACGAATCTCCACTGTAGTTTATGTTTCTCTGAATGGTTCTTCAAGGCCAAGCAGCCACTAGGTTATCTAGGAAGTTCTGGGTAAGGGGCCCTGGTTCAAATTCATGCACGTGCTCCGAGATCAATTATTTTTGCCCATATTGACGGTAGTGCCATGCTGGATTGTAGAATATAGCAGAATAGAGACCAACTACGGGAACACATTGGGTGTAAGAATGGAAGGTTACGTGTTGTAGTCTCCACCATAGACATGTCCAGCGGATCAGAGTATCGGGGAATATCGACAGCCAACCATGAACGTCCTCTTGTACAGGATACAGCTTTCTAGTTCTGCAATGTTTGGCCTTGTAGCGTGAAACATCTTGAGGAGGTTCCATCAGCCTCAGCTTTTCATGAAGCCACATCTGCAAGAATGACAAACAAGCAAATTGAAGATGACAAAATGATAGAATGTGGGGGCAGAAAGAGAACACTGACCTCCAACAGCATCGGACTTCCAGAGAATCGCTTAGTTGAGGTAAAGTTGTCTAGCCTGATGAGTGTTTCCGCCAGGATGAGGGGGAAGGGATTACATCCTGCTTCTACCTGACTCAGGATGTGAAGGACTTTGGAAGCGTAATTCCCAGAAAGGGAAACCAGCAGGAACTGAGTATACAAACAGAGGGCCATCATTCTTGGCCATTGAATCTCCCTCCTGTTTACACCAGGAATGATTTCAAGAAAGGATTCCAACTTGATCTCAGAACTGAGAATTAAGCCAGATGAAGACTGAGGTGGAAAATTGAGCATCTGAGCCATCAGATATTGAATGGAGTAGGGGTCCAGAACCCTGAGGTTGGGGATTGCAAGTTGGCAAGTGGAATACAGGCTAAGACAGAGTATAGCTTCGAATTCTTCCAGCAGAGGGCATAATTCTACCGAGTTGAACCGAAAAATGTGTTTTTGGGGATCCCAAAATTGAGCTACAGAGTGGAGAAAAGGGAAGTTGATTCTCTTAGCATGCAAAGTCTTGAGAATCAATAGGTAAAAAGGGCTTAGTTTGGCCCATGAATCACCATCCAATTCCCTTAAGATTGGTTATAGCTTCTTGGGGCTTTTTTCGTTCATTTTCAAGTTTGCTGGAATGTTCAAAGAGAGGAAATGGAGTTTTAGGACGAAGAAGAGGGGAATGGAGGAAAAATTGCAGAGTTAGGGATTTAAAGGGGCCTGTAGAATGGTAAGGAGGCGATCGCCTCCTCGAGGGGACGATCACCCCTTAACCAAAAGGCGATCGCCTCTCCACCAGAGAGCCAGGAGGCGATCGCTTCTCTAACAGGGCGATGGACGGAAAATTTGGGAGAAAAATAACATGATTTTGACTGTAAGACATGTAATTCAGCTGTTCGAAAAGCAAACACATAGAGACATTTGAATTACTACTAATTTCATAAATTTAAGTCAGAAATTGTACAATACATCCAGTTGAAGCAAACAAAAAGGAATGAAATGAATGAATAAATGTGCGTAAAGTGACTACTAAACATCAAAATCAGTAAATGTTAATGTATCTCAAAAAGGGGAAAGGGGGGTCCCCGGCACTTGCATCGGCCACAGTCTGATCCCCACCATCTGCTCCGTCCTCGGTGTCTTTATCTTCCTCTTCATGGATCTGCAGAACCTCAATCTGGTGTTCGAGGGTAGTGATCCTCTCCTGGCTCGCTCTGTCCAGGTCCTGCACATAAGTATGAGGTAAGAAAGACATACATGCATGCATACATATAGGAATAGGAGGAACGCTTACCCTCCACTGTTGAGTGACCTCCAGCAAGTAGTCTCTCTGAGCCTCGATCAACCTGTACATGTACTAACCCTGCTCTAGCAGAATCTGTATTATTGACAAAATGATCAGTATTAACAAATATTTCCAGAATAATTTGATAGAAAGGTTTGAGATGAACTTACATGAGTGGTGCTTGGGAGAACGCAAGCAGGATCGAGGTCCTCGTTCAACTTAAGGAATCGGTGAGACATCTCTCCAGGAGGGACCCAACAATGAACCAGAGAGTCAGGAACGTGCGTAAGACTACTGATCACTGCCAGAGCAGAAGAACTAGAAGGGCCAGCAGGAGGTCCACCCTACTGTGCTGCGGCTGATGTGCCCGTGTCACTCTGCTCTGTGCGGGGCCTCTGGGGGGCTTTCTCTTGTGCCTGGGGTCTGGGTCAAACTTTAAGACCAGTAGCAGTAACCTAAAGATGAAAAGCTTTATCAGAATCTGATAATCTAGCAAGAAGCGAGATGAAAGTTAAAAGCATACCTGAGAAGTGGACCCGACAGTGAAAGGGACTCGCTGTAGGAGTTGAGATCGAACGAAGTCTAAATACCGATTCTTCACCCACACGGTATGATCAACAACTGGCTCTCCAGTGACGGCTCGATCGAACTCCTCACCCTCCAGCTCATGTGCCTAGAAGAGGTATCGGGGAGGAGACTTTGGGACATGTCTGACTCACAGACCTCCACTCCAGTTGAGGACCCTCTCCCCGAGGTACCACACCCTGAAGCCGGGACCTCGAAGCAAGACTCTCCGTAGAGAGAGGGGCCTGGAGCGTACCATCTCGGGGTTGTACCGGTTCTTGGGAACCTACGGATCACTCCGTATCTGCGAGGAAGGTAACGGGTAAGTAAATACAATCAAATGAAATACTAAATGAGTTTGTTTTTTATTTTAGGTACCGCCTCAGGAGTCAAGGAGTTCAGCCGCTCCCTATGAACGTGAACGCGAGCCAGGTGCCTCCTCATGACGCGGCTAGCACCCCACCACCGAACAACGGGAAAATGATCAACAACACGAAAGATCCCTATGATCAGCTCCAACTCTAATCCCCAGACCTACAAAAGAGATTCATCAGCAAACAATAGTAGGGTTTTGAAGAAGAGGAAGAAGAAAAGAAGAGTACCAGTGTAGCATACCAGAAACTGTAAAATCTCTTCGCCTCGCGTACCACCTTATCCATGCTGCGGTATAGATACTCAAGGGCATAACTACCCTAGTCATACGTGGCCACCAAGTCAAGATATCTAAGCGGCATCAGGAACATTAAATCGATAGAGCTGGCAGTATCTGTAAAAAGAGTAGTGCCGAGTAGGTACACTAGGAAGGCTCGTACTAGCTGATCAATCTCCCATGGGGTGGTGATCGTCGTGACTCACTCTCGTGTGTAAAAGCTTCAAATCGAGTCGAGCTTGATAGTATACGTCCCCTTCATGTCTGGGACCATGCCTAGGAGGTGATCGACGTAAGCAACAGTCTCAGCCGTCATCCGATGCAAGCTCACATCAAAAGGGGACCGAATCTTCAGCACAAGCAATCCTAGTGATGGCAGTAAACGCGACCGGGTCAAGAGTCAACTCCTCGAAGGGAAGATGAAAGGTGTGTGTCATGTCGAACCACCTCTCTATCAATGTATGAAGAGGCTGGTAGTCGGTCTTCCCCTGCTCCTCAGGGAGAGACAAGACGAAATCCTCAAAGCCAGTGTCCTGGATCCGGTCTCTCTGATTGTCTGTGTGCTCGTTGTAGAAGACACGAGCTCCATGGAAGTTCCCAGCACCCTTGAACGTCTGCGCGTCATGCTGTCAGAGAAATCAGGGAAGTTGACTTAGTACTGTTATTTGAATGCTTTAAAATTTAGAAAGAAAGAGCAGAATGTAGGGGATTCTGGCTAAGGGACGATCACCTCTTGTCCAAGAGGCGATCGCCCCTTTCCAGGAGGCGAATTCCCTAAAATCAAAAAAGAGGCGAATGCCTCTTGTAAGGAAGCGATCGCCTCCAGGCATGGATTGATTGCCTCTCCAGTGAAGAGGAGACGATCGTCTTTTAGTCAAAAGGCATTCGCCTCTTAGCCAGGAGGCGATCGCCTCTGCGAAGCGAACAGGCAGTCTGATTTCAAATTTGATCTATTTTGCATTTTAATCATGCATTGTTTCATTTTTCTAGTCCTAAGTGAAGAATAAACATGTACAATGATTAACCCAATGAATTTTGCAGAAAATAATAGGATTTGGGGCTACTAACCTCTCCTGAAGCAAGAGAGCAAATATGCATCCTCAAGTCTGCTAGGATGGGGATCGTGTCGCCCCTCGTGAACCCGTGCATGCGCGGAGGATGGACTAGAGGAGGAAAGAGATCCCAAGGTGGGAGAGGCGGTGTCCTCTCAGCATCCATATTCGAAAGTGCGTAAGTGAGGGAAGAGAAAATGAGAAAAGGAAAAAAGGAGAAAAGAAAGAAAGGAAAAGAGAAAAGGTGAAAGTGAAGAGAAAGAAAGAGGTTTTTTCCTTTATATATTTTTCCAAATATATATATATATATATGTAAAATTTTTATTATTGATGACAATGATGATTACGATGGAATTTTAATCGAGATGGCTAAGATGGTAAAATCGAGATGTTAATAGATGAAAGCGAAAGCAAGGAATCCCTTGAATTCTGAAAGTTTCTACTGGAGATGAGGGACAATTGTTAAAATTGTTCGAACAATTAATTGATCGGGCGAAGTTCCCGAAGTGAAGCGCTCGTGTCTAAATTTTAAAACATGTGTGGTTCAAGTGTCTGACCCGAGGTCAGGGATAGGTTATAAAGTATCTGATCGAAGCATCAGTGAAGAAGTGTCTGATCAAAATATCAAAATAGAAGAACTACTTCTCGGGTCAGGAAAACCCGAGGATGACAGTATGAGCTTCTTGAATATCAAAACAGAGGAACTGCCTCTCGGGTCAGGAAAACCCGAGGATGATGGTGTGAGCTTCTTGCATATCAGAATAGAGGAACTACCTCTCAGGCCAAAAAAACCCGAGGATGATGGCGTGAGCTTCCCGCGTTCAGAACAGAGGAACTACCTCTCGGGTCAGGAAAATCCGAGGATGATGGCATGAGCTTCCCGCGTTTAGAACAGAGGGACTGTCTCTCAGGCTAGGAAAACCCGAGGATGATGGCGTGAGTCTCTCGTAAAGTGACAAAGTCGGGCTTGACAGAGTTCCCGAAGATCACGGCTGTAGAAATGATTGGTCGGGTTGTATCCCTAAAGTCCACGATTGATGAGTGGTGTATCGGGCCAGGAAAGCCTGAGAAGTACATTTCAGATGAGTGATGTATCGGGCCAGTAAAACTCGAGGATCACAGTCACATTTCTTGAGTGATTCCTCAGGAATAAAATTCCCGTGGTTCATGTTGCAGGTTTAAAATTCGACCTCTCAGGTTTGAATTCCTAAGGCCCATGGCTGGAGTGAAGCTCGGAGGTCAGGTACGTTTTTCTTGCTTTTTGCTTTTGTGTTGCGTATTGCTTTTTCAAAAAATAATTGCATGAATTTAATTTTTCAAAAAACCAAGGGGTAAACTGTAGACACCCAGTCCTGTAGGCCCGTGATAGGGGACGGACTGTGGATGTTCGGTTTAGTCGGCCTGTAACAAAACCCAATGATGAGAACGAAAATTGAATGCAAGAAAGAAGCCTGGAACTCTTTAAAAGTGAACTTAGAAAGCCAAGACCATCAGACCCAATCGGATCACCCTGGCCCAATCTGGCCAAGTGCATGCCTAGGCCAAGGAGGCGCCGCCTCCTAGCCAAGTGGCGATCACCTCCTCAAGGAGGCGATCGCCACTTCGGTAACCAACTTGTATGCTGCATTGAATGCAGCTTGTAAATGGTAGAGGAAAGATGGGCCCACACCTCACCCTCTGCTTTAGCACGCAAAAGAACACCTTTTGAGAAAGAAAGGAGTGGAGGAGAGCTAGCTTAGGGGGGAGAGAAGGCATGGGGATGGGATGGGTGGTTGAGAGGTTTAAAAGGAGAAGAAAAAGAAGGGAAGAGGAGAGGATTTTGAAAGCTCTGAGAGGGAAGAATAGATACTAGAGAAAAAAAGAGAGAGGGAGAAGCTCTAAGGAGCAAAGGGGGAACGTTTTTTTAGTAAGGAAGAAGGAAAAACCAAGCTAAAAGTTAATTTCTTAAGGAGGAAGAAGGCTCTTTCTTGCATGTGAGTGGAGATCAAGCTCACCATTCAATCTCTGAGGGCAAAATACTTTGGAAAAGCTTCTATTTCAGTAACTACTCTTACTTGCTCTACACATATTAAAGTCTTAAGTTTGTTTGCTCATTTTTTTAGTTTTTTTGTTGATTTATGCTTTAAATGTAAATCCCATGTGATATACCATGTTTTCAATGTGATTTATTGAAGTTCTAAGATAGTTTAGGACTCTAAATACTTGCATGTGTAGCTTGCTTAAAGTAGAAGCAAAATTTATGGTTTTTTAATAGCTTGATCGTCCTGTTGAGGAGGCGACGCCTCCTTAAGAGGGCGATCTCCTCCTGACAAGCAGGCGATCGCCACTTGGCCAGAAGGCCAGGTGGCTATCGCCACTTCGACAGGGCGACTGACGCCCTGTCCTGCCTCCTGTATAGTCTTCTTATGTGCTTTAGTCGATAATCCATGCTGATTATATATTTTTATCAGGTATGTTGTTGCCCTTTGCATGTATTTGTGAAAATGCCATGTTTATTTGTGTATTTGTCCCTTGTTGGAATTCCTGTTTATGATTACCGCTTTTGAGCTAACCAACCAAATTCCCGACTTGTGGGAAAAGGTGACCATTTGTTTCGCAGGAATTCTTAAGAGTGGTTTCAAACCACTAAGTGTATATTTGTATTAATTAGTTCTTGAGAGGTTGAGTTATTGTAGTAATTATTCCAAGTGATGTAATCCCTAATCCTTCCCCCGTTATTTGGAATGTATGTCTGTATATTAATTTTATTTTGTATCGGGAGCAATGGGATTAAATGGCATGAAATATGGATAATGTGCAAACTCGGACTTAATATAAAATTTGACCATTGGTTGGAGGACCCAATTCGCATGTAAATAAAAGAAAACAATTGGATAATCAAAAGATAATAAATCAGAAATACAAACGGAGGCCGATCGAAAGGTCGGATGGAAATTCAAACGTCCATACCCAGTTTCCAAACCCATTCTCTGATGACGGTTTCTGGGCACTTCTGTAGGAATCCAATTGCCGTATAAGTGTGTCCCGATTTTCATCTGGGTGGCGACTCCATCTCCGAGTAGGCTTTGACCTATATCGTGTTTTCCAAGTGGGCTTCGAGCCAACACAGTGCCGTGATCGCCAACACTTGGGCGCACGCTAAATCCCGCTGCCTACAATAATATATAAAAAAATTAACACGTAAATAAAATAAATAAATTTTTTAGAAAAATTTATTATAATTCCGATCAAAATAAAAAAAATATATATTTTTTATCTAAATAATAGAAAAAAAATACAAACACGTAAAAAAAATACAAGCATATATAACAGTGAAGAAAAAAAAAAGATAATAGTAATAAAATAATTTTTTTTAAAGCTCCAAACTTCAAAGTACCTAAATTTTTGGAAAAAATGCATGTAGTTTTCTCATCAATTGAGAAAAAAAAGAAGACCAAGGTGAAAATTAGTTAATTAAACCAATTTTTTTTTTAACGTTTTAAAATTTTTGAAGGCAACACATATATTTTTAAAAATTTTTAATCATAAAAATACAAACATATAAAATAAAATAAATTTTATACAATTTATGGTTGTCAAATTTGAGTTAAATTAAATTAAAAAAATATTAAAAAATCTGAATTAAATCATTCTAAAAAAATAAAAAGTAATAACATGAGGAGAACTTAAACATAAGAGAGGGTAAAAGTAGAAATGACCTATTATAAGGGATAAAAAATTTCTATTCTTTAGTTTTTGAAAGAATGACTATTCTTTAAAAATTATGGAATTGTTATTCCATAAAATTGGTATTTCATAATAAAATTTGAACCAAAGCAAAGAATAGTTATTCCTTATGGAATAGCTATTCTATTCTTTATCTATTCCGTGAACCAAATATGGCCTATGTACTTAATACGGGTTAAATGCACCCATGGTCATCCAACTTTTAATTTGTTTCATTTTGGGTACCTACCTTCAATTTGTTTCTTTTTTAAACCCAAACTTTAATTTAAGTTTCACCAGCCAGTCACCTAGTGGTGCACCTGCTGACGTGTCACCGGAGAAAGAATATCCAACACCTCATCAAAAATGCCACATCATAATTGGGTCCCATTCAACAATTAACTCAAAGTTATTACATTTACAAAATAACCCAAAGGTAATTAAAATAAAAAAAAAAAAAACCAAAGTAACCTATTCTTTTACTGATTGGTGATATACTGTCACGGCCGCTACCACCTCTCCTTCCTCTGTCGCCTCCCATGTTCACTTAAATTCTTCGAACTCCTCTACTTCTGCTTCTCCTTTACCTTCACCGTCTTCTTCTTTTTCACAAGCTGAACAGATCCACCCCAATGGTACTATCAAAAGGGTCTTTAACCCATATGGCGCTGCAACTTATAACTTCATCAACATGGGTGCTTACAGAGGTGGATTCAATAATTTTGCTATTGTAGGGCTCTCTTCTAAACCTCTGCATCTGTATGCCAAACCCACTTACCAATGTGAGTGGGTTTCGGAACTCTCTGCTGGTGTCAACTCATCCTCCGACGGCAGCAGCAAACCCATCACCGCCGTTGCTTACAAGATCCTTCCAAATTTGGGTTATGGACTTGTTTACACTGTTGTTGTGGTGAATTGCACGTTTTCACAACCCATAAACGCTGATAACTCAGGTGGAAAATTGTTCCTGCAGGCATCCACATCCGGCGGTGGTGACAGAGACTTTAACATTATTGATAGATTTGAAGTTTTACAAGAAAAACCTGCAAGTTTAAACTTCAGTTTGTTCACAACAAAACCGAAGTACGATTATTTGTATTGTGGATCTTCTCTTTATGTATTGTGTATTGTGGATCTTCTCTTTACAAAAACCCCAAATTTCTTAATAAAAACCCTAATTTTATTTTTTTAATAAAACCTTAATTTTATTTCAGTATTACCTATAGCACAAATTTTATAATATATATGAACAATCAGAGGTTGTCACTTACAATATTGCGGAAGCTTTTCTCCCGGTAGCCTTCGCTTCCATTCAGTCATCCTTCTCCTTTTTTGAGAAAACGCTAATGGCTTCAATCAGAGGTTCGTTTTCGTGTGAGAAGTTGATCGGCAGAGAGAGAGAGAGAGATGAGGAGAGCGAGTGAGAGTGATGAGGAGAGCGAGCAAGAGAGATTGGCTTAGGAATCCATTAATGGAGATTGTCGATCGAAGGCTGTAAGTGACGCTGGAGAACGAAGTCAGTAAAAGAATAGGTTATTTGGGTTTTTTTTTAATTACCTTTGGGTTATTTTGTAAATGTAATAACTTTGAGTTAATTCTTGAATGAGACCCAATTATGATGTGGCATTTTTTATGAGGTGGACTCTGACATGGGATGATGAGGTGTTGGATATTCTTTCTCCGGTGACACATCAGCAGGTACACCAGCAGGTGATTGACGGGTGAAACTTAAATTAAAGTTTAGATTTAAAAAAGAAACAAATTGAAGTTAGGTATCCAAAATAAAACAAATTGAAAGTTGGGTGACAATGGGTGCATTTAACCCTACTTAATACCCTATACCGGATACAAAAAATCTATTCCTTTTTATTTATTTGTCATTCTTTTTTGTGTTGATTTTTTCTCGTCTTTGCTTTTTTTTTTTCTTCATTTTTTAAAAATGTGAGAATCTAGAGAGTTTTGTAATTTTATGAAAGCAGATAAAAAGAAGTGTTGCGTATACCACAAAAATATTAATGTAAATTTTTACCTTAATCTGGAACTAGCCCTGATGATAAAATTTTATTAATATTATTAGAACATGCCTCATTCATTCTTTGTCATCAAAGTTGCAAGAATAAAAGTAATGATACCATGATGGAACA
>CATIWK010489646.1:0-13126 GCA_949634005.1 Mallotus japonicus
AATGTAATTTCACAAATAAATAATAATTATAACAATAAAAATTTATTAACACTGCAAATCCCGGAAATTAATTTCTCTTTTATTTAATAAAATACGGTGCCATCAACTGATGATTAATGATGCTTCTAATATGGAGTCTTATAGATTCCATTAGTTTTTGTTTTATGTTTTTTTCTCCCCTTATGGGTTGTATTTGTATTCTCTTTTTTATTTTAATAAATGGTTGTCTCTAGTGTGTGTTGTGGGTGCTAAGGGTGTGCCAACCTAGTTGGGATGCCCAGGTGCATTATCTGATGCTATGAGCTCCACAATTTAAAAAAAATAAAATAAAATAAAATACGGGTCATTATAATCTTCCCTCCTTATAAAAATTCGTCCTCGAATTTTAACAAAAGTGAGGAGTACAAGATTTTCACAAATGAAAGAGATATGGATATGCCAACCGCATCACCGCTTCAGTCTCCCATATATAGTCTCCCACGTACAGTCTTCCACTGTGTGGTTACTCCATAGCACCTTCACCATCGGAATTTCTTTGGTTCGAAGCTGATGAACCTTTCGATCCACTATCGCCACTGGATATTCTTTATAAGTTAAATCTTCACTGAGCTCCATCGTCTGAGGCTGAAGAACGTGCGAAGGATCGGAAATATACTTCCTCAGCATCTATACGTGGAACACTGGGTGGATTAGCGAATTCGCGACAACTCTGGCGGTAACACCAGTCTGTACACCACTTCGCCAACTTTCGATCGAATCTCGAAGGGTCCGATGTACCTTGGAGCTAGCTTACCCTTCTTACCAAACCTCATCACTCCCTTCATTGGAGACACTTTAAGAAACACCAAGTCTCCAACAGAGAATGACACATCCTTTCTCTTAGGGTCTGCATAGCTCTTCTGTCTACTGAAGGCTGTCTTTAACCTCTACTGAATGATGGGAACCTTCTCTGAAGTTATTTGTACCAATTCTAGTCCTGTTAACTGTCTCTCGCCAATTTTCCAACATAAAGGCGATCTGCACTTTCTTCCATACAGTGCTTTATACGGAGCCATTTCAATACTTGCATGATAACTGTTGTTATATGTAAATTCAATTAATGGCAAGTGTACGTCCCATTGACCACCAAAATCCATCACACACATCCGAAGCATATCCTCCAAAGTCTGAATGGTCCTTTCAGACTGACCATCAGTTTGAGGATGAAAAGTTGTGCTAAAGTCAAACCTTGTACCCAAAGCCTTATGTAATTCTTGCCAAATGACTGAAGTAAAAGTGGCTCCTCTATCAGACACTATACTCACTGGTACTCCATGAAGACAAATAATCCGGTTAACATACAATCTTGCTAACCTGTCGGTAGAGTACGTCTTCTTAATTGGCAGAAAGTGAGCTGACTTTGTGAATCTGTCAACTATCACCCAGATAGCATCATAGCCACTTGATGTACGAGGCAAACCACCTACAAAATCTATAGCAATAATATCCCACTTCCACTCTGGGATGGGTAACTGCTGCAACAATCCTGAGGGCCTTTGGTGTTCCAATTTCACCTGCTGACAAGTGAGGCATTTAGACATAAACTCTACAACGTTTCTCTTCATCCCGTTCCACCAATATGTATCTTTCAAATCATGATACATCTTGGTAGAGCCTGGATGAATGCTATAAGCAGAAAAATGAGTTTCCTTCATAATCTCCTCTCTCAGCTCATCTACATCTGGCACACACAGTCTAGTGTGGCTATTAGTTGGCTCTCTGGTCGTTGGACAGTGGAGAGTGATGTCAACTGCAGTGGATGTATGCCCAGGGCATATTCCCAGTATGGCTTTAGTCTATGTGGTCATCTAATCCTTTCCATGCATTATGCCAGTGTAGAAAGAGCTGGATCCAATTCATCAAGGAGAGTGATGACATGTCTTCTTAGTCAATGGTCAATGGTCAATGTGCCACGTGGCAACTTATAATAGGTTGAGTTTTTCATGCACCATCAGTAGCCCCCCAGCCAGGGGTGAGATGGTGAACGGCAGGTCAAGTCTGGGTGACCTAAGTGTACAGGCACAACCACATAAACTTCCATTTTGGCTTTCCATTTTTCGTCTCTCTTTCTTTGAAGGCAACTACTTACTTTCCTTAATCTATTGAAGCAGTCAATAAGAGATTCTTATTACAGATGTATTCTTTTATTACTCCATCATGTACCTTCTGGTTCTGTATACACAAGCAGTTTCAGCCCCTTGTATAGTACTAACAGAACATGTCTTTTATTTTCGGTATTGTAGAAAGATATGAGTTTTTTGAAATCCAACAAATTTAGCTTATCCTATGAAGGAATAACATTTCCAATCGGTCTCAGGAACCGGAGGAAGACCAATGCTTCGAAGAAGGCATCTGTTAGAGGTTTTGGTTTTGCTTGACTAGATATTCATCATAGCATCATGACCAGGAAGAAGACTATTGCACTGGAAGTTTGGTAGACGCAGGCAGTTATTTCCCATTATGGCAAACATAAGAAGAACCTTTGTCATGACAAATGCAAAGAGAAGAGCAACTCCTGATCCAATTGAGCTCGCAAGTGATTCTAAAACTAAGAGTGAAAGTGAACCATCCACTCGAAAATTAGGAGAGGCATACAATTCCAATTGGTTCTTGAGACTTGGTGAGGGGTAGCATTGTTGTGAAAATGAAGATAAAGCCTGTGATGGATTGAGAATGGACTTCTCTATGTAGGATCTGATAGCTTATGTGTTGCTTAAATTCCTTTTTATTGTGTCAACTTGTACTTATGGTGTATAATATGGCCAAGACTTTGAAACTAGGATGGTTGGATAGGAGACACCAAGGTGGCTGAGGAGAATTCCCATTTGAAGGAGGAAATACCAGAGGTAAAATATGTCTTGAAGCAGTTAGAAATGTCATTGATGAATTCAAAGCTTCAAAGGATTTTGGCAAAAAAATTATGCTCAAAGCTTTAGATTTTAGGCCAAATGATGGTAAGATCTCTCTGAGAAGATCATGGGTCATTTTCCCAGTACGGACTCCTTAGCCTTTGAAGTCATTGGGATGATGAAGTCAATGTGACTAAAGTTGCAAGGGTGACAACCAAAGTGGCGAAGTCTATGGGGATTGAAGTCGTAAGGGCGATAACCAAAGTGGTGAAGTCCATGGGGAATGAAGTCACAAGGGCGACAACCAGAGTGGTGAAGTCTATGGGGACTGAAGTCGCAAGGGTGACAACCAAAGTGGTGAAGTCCATGGGGACTGAAGTCGCAAGGGCAACAACCAGAGTGGTGAAGTCCATGGCGACTCCATCCAAGTAGAGAGTGGACTGGAAAAACTGAAGATCCCATTATAAAGATGATGGTACGTATGGTGGCACGACTAATGGCCCAAGTGTTTTTACCACTGAGGAGGGCTTTCAAATGAGTCCATTGGAGGAGTTTAATTTTAGAATATATGCTATGTTTTGTGGATCCTGCGTAGGTGCTCTTAGTTGGAGCAATAAGATGATGATGTAGTCTCATTTCTCAAAGATTATGAGTCTCACTTCTCAGAGACTATGGCCATAAAGTTTTGAACATGTTTTTGTGAATCACCTCACTTTCCAAAGGTGTTTACCCAAGTGGGTTTGATCATCTTGATTTTAGAGATGTTCCTCATAAGAGGAAAGTGACATACTATCATGTCCAAGGGAACTTGATAATAGAGGGATGTTTCTCGAGGGAGGAAAGTGACATATTAGTCATGTCCATGAGGACTTGATCATCTCAATCCTTAGAGATGTTCCTCATGGGAGGAAAGTGATGTAATGGTTTAGTCCGTGGGGATTTGATATATAGAGATGTTCCTCAAGGGAAGAAATGTCATAATGGTTTTGTCCATAGGGACTTGATCATCTCAATCCTGAGAGGTGTTCTTCAGGGAGGAAATGTAATGATAGCATGTCTATAGGGACTCAGAGAGTATTTTTCCTCGTGGGCTTCCAAGTGGATTATCCCAATTAGCTCTTCATTTTGAGTATGTGAAATCTTTGCTCGTACTGTAGATTGATACACTGCACACCCTGTGATCTTCTCTTGGACGGAGGAGGGCTTCTATTGTCTTCATAGAGTCAAGGAGTGAGTATCTTGCAATAATCAATATGGAATACCCTTGGGTGATTTAAGTCCATAGATAATATCCTATAGTCCCGAAACGCAAAGGAGAAAGAAAACATAACTCATCGGATGCAGAGAATTTGGTGAATGGGGTAAGTGGTTTCCCTTTGAGTCTGACCATTCTGCAGATTCGGACCATTTGGGAGATTCTGACCATTCTGAAGATTCAGACCATTCTGGTGAGTCTGAATTGATTATCCCTATGGGGTGCCAATTTTCCTTGTTACATGGCCAATCTGATTGATGCTTCTTTCCTCAACCCTTCTAGAAGATCCACACTGATCTTTTAATTCTTCATCATTTTTTGCCATGTCATGAAATTGGAATCTTGGAGCGGGTATGCCAATTTTTGCAAGGATTATTGCCTCTGCGCCATATGTCAGTATGAATGGAGACTATCCGGTTGGTATTTTAAGGAGTGATTCTGTAAGCTCACAACACACTTGGTGATTCCTCAACCCAGTTTGCCTTTACCCATTCTAATCTTTTCCTTAATGCATATCAGTTGGAAACTTCCACTTGGCCATTCATCTGTGGATGAGAAACTGAGCTGAAATGATGATCAATATAAAACCCTTTGTAAATTCCTTGACCTTTTGATAACTGAACTGCTTTCTTTTCATACAAAGTGAACTTTGAAGCCTTTAAAGAGAGCTTCATTGCTTCATTACTATCAGAGAGGAGTTTTTTGGATTGTAAAACTTTGAATAGGCTCATGGGTGCTTGGCACTGTGAGGGTATCCATGTGGACATCGAGAGATACATACTCCACACTGGCATGGGCCAGTTTAGTTAGAAAAACATCTTCAAAGTTGCTTGTATGGGATTTGAATAATGCACACTGGTATTTTATGTCTTCAAATTTGCTTAAAAGATCTCATGCTGACTACAAATACTGAGCCATAGTCTCTTTTTTTACTTCATACACCCTGCTGATCTGATTCACAATTAACTGGGAGTCATTATGAATTTTAGATCCATAACCCCTATGGCTTCTGCCATTCTGATGATTGCCACTATGGCTTCGTACTCAGCCATACTATTGAAGGATGAAAATTTCAGATGAAGTGACCACTTTAATTCAAAATCTTGAGGCCCTTTCAATACCACTCCTATTCCACTTTCTCCTTCACAAGATGATCTGTCCATGTGAAAATTCTAGCAATAGATTTCTTTGAAGGAAGAACCAGGGAGGAAGCTGAGCCTTGACTTCAACTTTTCAGACTCCTTCTGTTCAGTGGCATTAGTGAAGTTGCATTCTGCTATAAAACCAACTAAGGCTTGGGCCTTAATGGCCTTTCGCGGTTCATTCATTTACTTTATTCTCCAATCTCCACAAACCATATTGTCATTCATCAAGCCGTAATGGTGCAAATCTGTCTTGACAATTCTTTGATGTCCTAACAAATATATTCTACACTTCTACAAAACCATAAGTAAAGAGAAAGCCAGCTTTTCTATCATGGCATGTCTTTGTTCAGATTTTTGTTTGAAAGTACCCTATTGGGGGTCTCATCCTTTATAACGCTTTCTAGAGAAAGCAAACTTTGGTCTCATCCTTTATAACGCTTTCTAGAGAAAGCACACTTCTAAAGTCTCATGTGTGCTGGACACGGATAAAGTTTTCATGCAAACATCTTCAGGCCTCATATGCCCCCCATAATGATTCACAACTGGTTGGGAATCATTATGCACTTTCAGCTCTCATATACAACACCGATGATGGAGATTTTCTTTTTAGAGAACTCCTGTTCAGAAATATGATGATAATAACACAAGAAAATATGTGCACTTTGATAAAATTTATATGCAATATTTCTATAATGCAATAAAATTATGCATAAAAGTTGCACTTATGCAAACAGGGAATGCACAATATGAATCTCAAGCTATTGGAGATTTATATAATCAAAATACAGGCCTTGTGGCTGATCAAATCGATAAAAATTGACTATAGGTTTTACACTATAGAAAAAATCCTTAGGGGTTAGGATGTCATTCAAAGGTTGACTAGATTTGATCTAAGAATGACTTTCCCTCTTAGTGAGGGTCATACATAAGATAAGACTCATGTTTTATATGAATGGAATAAAATGTGCATCATTATAAAATGATTATTGGAGCATATTAACTTGAGTTAATAGTTAGAGAAAACTTATCTGGCAGGCTATAATCAGCCTTAGAGACTTCTCGTAATTATTTTAGATCCAAATGGCTTTAACCAATATGACATTCTTCAATGAATATTTTTCTCTCGTGGGGGAGGTTAAAGATACCCCAGTGGGTATTTCCAGTATGTCATTCCCACTGGAGGAAATGTCACTCCCATGGGGGAGTTAGAGATTCAGACTTTGAGCACAAACCAAATTGCTCCTGATGATGGTTTTTATTTACATGCTTAAAGTTCCATGTATAGTCTTCCCCGAATCTTTATTGACGGCGTGGCAAGATAGAGTCTCCATAGTGGCATATCCGAGTGGAAATACTTCTTCAATTCATTTTTTATCATTTGATTGACAACACTTTGATAAGTAGTTTTAGCATCATTTCTTTATAATAAGGGATGTTTTATTTTCATCATATGGATCCATGGGGATCTGATGATATCCAGCCAAAATATCCAAAGTGGTTAAGAATCTGTACTCCACAGTGGCATCAACCACTCTGTCAATCGATGGTGAAGGAAAACTGTCACGCCCTAAACCCAAAAGGGCACGTGACCGGCACTAGGGAATGGGAAATGCATAACGCATCCGAAACCCATAGTAAGCCTTAGAAATTTTTTGAAATATAACCCAATTAATACTAAACAATAATACCATAATAAAAATTACATAAGTTCAAGTACTAACTATTGCGGTATCTACAATTCAAATACATAATACTTTAATCACGTAGACATACATAAGGCAGCCGGTGAGGAATGAACCCGGTGTAAACGACCACTATCCGACTGACTGTGAGGTCCTGGAAAAAAAATAAGTTGAGGGGAATCATACCTCACTGAGTGAATCAATCCTATAAAATCCATGTTGGTTTTAAAAACATTTATTAAAAACCCTTTTTAAAACAAAATATTAAAATAAATATAATTAGTTAAAAACCCTTTACTTTACTCAAATATATTTTATACCAAATCTTTTTCCAAAATTCACCATTCACTTTATTATAAAAATTCTTGTACAAAAGCATATAAAATATTTCTTTTAAAGGAAAACATGGTAAAACACCTAAACCATCAATTCTATTAGCCTATTGGCTCATTTAATCCATATGACTGCCGGTTCCAGAGAGCTAAGCATCCACCGAGCTACCAGCTGCAGTCAATCACTTATTCCAATATTTACTGGCGGTTCCCGAGAACTAAGCATCCACCGAGCTACCAGCTCCAGTAAATAATCACTTATATCACGCCTGAGAACTATGCATCAACCGAGCCTTTCATTATACCCCGCCCGAGAGAAAACTCTCAACCGAGCTTAATTCATACTATACCCGAGAGAACACTCTCAACCGAGCCAATCACATATTCTTATGCTCGAGATCTCAACCAGTGCGCACGTGGTCCTAGTGACACCTACTAGGTAGCACGTTCTACCAAATTTCCAAAACATATTTATTTCATAAAAATTTAACTAAAATAAAATATCATAATTTCCAACTATTCTACATGATATTAAAATAATTAATCATGCATGTTGCAAAATATATACCTTCATAATTAAATTCATATAATCGATTTAAATATCATATTAGCCACATGAAATTTATAATTTAAATACTCCACATTCCATAAAATTAGCTCACAGGTGGAATGCGCTCCTCGATGCTGACCTGACTGGCCCTGCCTTGTAGGCCTCGGTCTAGATGTAGCTATAGGAAAAAATAAAAGAATAAATGAAATTAAAATCCTAATCTTAGACATTCTAGAATTCTAAGGAAGAGACTTTACAACTAACACATAACGATGTCACATTTTACGAGAAATCTACCGAAAATTCGGCAAAGTCTCATTTGTAAAACGGACATCTCTCTACTAAAGGTAGAGCCGTTCCTGCACAAAATCACACTTCTATATTCTCCACAATCTAAATAACTCGGGTTGGGCCCCCGAACTACATTTAATGCCCAACCGAGAACCAACACAAAAGCACATATAAAAATAATATAATTTAATCAATTTTTACCAATGTATCATAAATATAACTTAATTCATTTAAATAATTAAAATATAAAGAAAATCCATTTTTCCATACCTTGATAAATCTTCGTTAATAAAATCTAATTTCCATTATAACTAAAATTATTTAAAATCAACTATTTAATAATTCAAATATATCATGAAAATATTAGAGAACTCATTTAAGCTTAAAAATAATAAATAAATTTATTATTCGCTTATTTTCCAAAATTACTACTAATTAACTAAAAATTAGTAATTAATTATAAAAATTATTTTTATACCTTTATTATTTAAAAGTTGTCTAAACAAGAATAAATAACAATAAATTTAATTAAAATTAAATAATTACTAACTTCTAATAATTTCTCTAAAAATACATTTTTAAACATAATCTTTACAAACTATATCTTAAATTCTATACTTAATTTCACAAAACTTTTTTCACAAAGTTTAATCTACACATAATATAGTATTTAATAAAAATATAAAAATTTTCGGGTCGGAACAGTGCCAGAACAGTAACCCGAGCACCGGAATAATACCCAAATTTCAACATTCTTGAAAAATTGCAAACCATACATCAAAAGAAAGCTCTCAACCTCAATTTCAATAATATAAACTCAATTAAGCCTAATTTAAACTAATTAAAGCTCAATTTAGCTAATTAGCACATAAAACCTAAAAATCAATTACCTCAAATCGAGGTGCTTGCCAGTGTTAATTCCCAAAATTGATTGAGGGGTTTAGAAGCCCTGAGAGAGAGGAGTTGTTTGAGACCACCGGCAAGGTCAGAGCTCACCAGAGCCGACGATGGCGATCCTCTTTCAATCCAGCGAAGAGAAAAAAATGGAAGAGGAAGAGGAGGAACGACCGGTCGGAGGAGGAGAAGAGGTGGCGGCGTCGGCTGGGGCTGATCGGCATCGACGGTGGTGACTAGTGCTGACAGTGGCGGTGGTGGCAGTAGGATCGGGTGGGAGAAGGAGAAGAAGAAGAAGAAGAAGAAAAGAAAGGAAGAAAGAGAAAAGGAAAAAAAATTTGTATATATTATTATTATTTTTAAATAAAGTACAAAAGTACATAATATATATTTTAAAAATAAAATATCTACCCACAATAATACATACACATAATATATACATATATAAACATACACTTAATTAATAATTTACTAAAATACTCAATTAACACAATTTTATAAAATAATAATTATATCTTTATAATCCACATTTTTAAATTAATAAATAAAAATATGGGTCATTATAAAAACAACCTCTAGGACATGCTTTATTAAGGTTAATGAAATCCACACATTATCTCCACCTTTTATTAGCCTCTTCGACCAGGAAGATGTTGGCGCACCTTTGTTGGCGAATAAACAAAAGTAAAATCCTTTCCATGTTCTTGTAAAAATTTCTTCGCTTGAATTTTTGGATCAAGAATAAGATCAGGATGACATAGGTGTGCCATTCAGAATAACCCATAGAGAGCGATGGCCCCCAATTTACCAACTGACTCGATCATTTGTCTGAACCCAATATCTTCCATTTGTCTTCCCCTCACTGTTATAGAACCCTCATCTGATGACATCTTCATGAACCGGTACTCAATGCGCAATATGGCACAAAATTGGTACTCAATGTGCAGTATGGCACAAAATTGGTACTCAATGTGCAGTATGGCATAAAATTCACTTAGTATGGGGCGACCCACAATGGCATTGTACACTGTTGACACTCTGGCTACTACAAATTTTGCCACTATGGTTTTTCTCTACAGACATTTCCATTCTGGTTTCTTCTTCATGGATGATCGGTGAGACAATTCTCCCATGAACTGGATAAGGGAATTATGTATTCCCTTCTAGTGAGATTTTATAGGAGCAAGGCACTCTAAGTTTAACCTCATTTTCTTGAACGTAATGAAAGGAAGAAAGTTGACGGAGCCCCCATCATCCACCAAAACCCTTTTAACTCTAGAGTTGTCAATGATCGCCATAATGACCATCATGTCTGCATGAGGAGCGACCACACCGTCTCCATTCTCCAGGCCAAAAGTGATAAGATAAGTTCATGATGGATCTGTCTTTTGCCATTGTGGATGATGGGGGTATGCTTCCTGCTGGTACCTTAGAGGTATTGTCACCATTGAACAAAGTGCTTCAATTATCCCTCATTGATAAGCTTTTCTATTTCGGACATCGAACGGTGATATTTGTGAGGATGGCAAAACTCGAACTAGCCTCGGCCCTAGTGATTTGAAAGGATTTCCAGTGACCACTTCTCATACTCTTTTTCTTTAATGGTCATGAGGACCTCTTGCATTGTGGTGTTTTATGAAGTCATGTTGCTCTCCCATGGGGGAGTGAAAAGCCTTTTGGTAGGTCTTTATATAGGCTTTTAGGGGAATGGTCCCAACCCCTTTTCAATCCTTTTGGGAGGAAAATGGCATACTGGTTATGTCCATGACAGCCTGCAAGGGTGTTTCCTCGTTGGATACCCAAGTGGGCATTTCTGAGTAAGCATTCTTTATTGAAAGGTTTCTCTGCCTTGGGGGAGGTTAAAGATACCTAAGTGGGCATTCCCATTGGACATTCCCAGTGGAGGAAATGTTGCTCCCATAGGGGAGTTACAGATGCTTGAGTAGAAAATTTTACTTCCTTTGTGAGAAATGTTTAAGATGAACTTTTCTTCATGAGTAACTTTGAATACAAAGTAATAATAGTGTGTACCTGTTTTGAGCACAACATAATACTAGTAGTATTCCTTCATGTGCTTAGAAATGACATTACAAGATGAGGTCCCCATGTGAAAAATCTCCCTTAGCGCATCCATAATGGCAGTGAGCCTGCTGACGAATTGCCTACTGACTGGACATTCCACTCTGACTAGCTTGGCGATCCACTATGATCGAAAAGATCCATTCTGATAAGTTTGGGGATCCACTCTGATCGAAAAAATCCATTATGATAAGCTTGACCTAAAAAAAATCCATTCTGACAAGCTTAGCGATCCACTCTGATTGGGTTAGCAATCCACTCTGACCAGTTTAGGGATCCACTATGACCGGACTGGCAATCCACTTTGACCAGTTTGGGGATGCACTCTGACTGGACTATCCACCATAACCAGCTCTCTTATCTTTCAAGTAGGGAAATTGCTTAAACTCCCTATGTAGCTCACTTCAATGTAATAGAGAGTGAGATATGGCTTTTCATTATGGGAAATTCTACTTAGGAGGGTCTGTGTGGGCCTTGGAGTTGGTTTCTCCCATTTCTTCATCGTTTTGAGGAGGCAGCCTTCTCTACACCATACTGGTTTTCTCCATAATGGCTTCTCCATAGTGGTGTCGGCAGTATGGTTTCCTCCTTTGCCTTATCTTTTGCTACATGATCCACTTTTCTATTAAACCTCTTAATAGATTTGTTGACGCTTTCACAACTTGTGATTGCCCAAAACTTATAGCAAAAAACATCCTCAAGTTCCTATCTTGCATCAGTTCATGCCTCCTAGTAGATGCACTCAATCCACCATTATAAGACATCATACAATTCTTTACAAAAGCAAAAGAATACAGCAATAGCCACAACTACTTGACATCTTTCACATAATACACAACAAAGCATATACCCAAGTTTTCATCACTACTACCACTTTATTTTTTCTTTGATTTTGAAAGGGGAAAATGTAAAGAATAGCTAAGCAACGTAAACACAGCAGCTTTCATCTTGTAAATCAAGAACAATACGGTAAAAAAAAGTATTAAGAGAAAAAGGATAACTTAAAAGGGTAACAAAATCACCCTTTTACCCACAGACGACGCCAATTGATGGTTCCCAAAATGTCTTAGCTCTAGCTAGGATCTTGTAAGGCTACAAACATGGAAGACAAAGCTGAGCTAAGGGTTCGGGATGCCCTAAAGCCCCTCCGACGCTTAAGTCAGAACACGTCACGGTGGAGGTTGCTAATATGGTCGATCGAATGTATAATAGAAGTGATAAGAACATGAATGTGAGGTGAGAAATGGTGTGAGAGCTACTGTAATTTACAAAGAAAATGAAGAAGAAGAAGAAAAAGAAAAAGTGGTGCTTTTATACCTTAAAGGCCTAATGACATGTCAAGTGGTGATTAGCTGCTTTATGGCTGTTACTGTAGCACGTAAGAGGCGTCAGAGTGGTTGGAGATTGTCACGACCCAAATCTGGGAGTCATGACCGGCGCTAGGGAACAGGAATTTATATAAAACCGAAACCCGTAGCAAGCCTTAAAATAAAAAATCATACAAACATAACACAAAAATACCTCTGAATTAAAACTTTAATTAATATAAAGGAAATCTTATGTCATAACATAATAAAAGATTCAGTACAGAAACTCAATCTGATACGATAACAGATACTACAACCAAAACTAACACTACTGCAGCGTCTATCGATATATAATAAATATAATAGTTTAATATTTACACATGTTAGCCGGGGAGAAAAGAGTCCGGCGAAGTGTACTAATACGTAGGTATGAACTAGAGGATCCTGTAAAAAAAATAATTGAGGTGGGTCAGACCTCACTAAGTGAATTATTATTATATATTTATATTCATTTAATTCACACATATGCTCGAAATCACAATTTATGATAAAAAAAATAAATGCATAAAGTTTTGGGTGGAGATCGGAGCAGAACCCTAAAATATCCGTAACCTCAATCACTGTATTTCACTAGCCAGCAGGCTTTCTTAAATTCCAAAAATATATCTCTTATCCAGTTTGACAGTAGACCGGCCCCGAGACC
>CATIWK010489776.1:0-25624 GCA_949634005.1 Mallotus japonicus
AGAAAATAAAATTAAAAACCAAAATTCTCCGCAATTAGTTTACATATGATGAACAAAAATATACTGATTGTTAATATAATTTTTATATATTGATTATTTATATATATTATTAAAATAATAAAACTATCATAAAAAAATAAATTGTTTTATATTTTTTATAAATTTGATTAGTAGCTTATTAATATAAAAAAAAACATATACGATGAAATAATATAAAAATGAAAAGTTTTTATTATTTCCAATAAGAGCATCTCCAATAGTACTATTTATTTTAAAGAGTATCTTTTGCTCAATAAAGAACATCTCAAGGTATTTTTAAATATAAAGAGTGAAGAAATTTGTACAACTCCAATAAACTCTATATATTTAATCTTCATTTTGCTTTATCCAATAAACATTAATATTTAATTTTTTCCCTTTTATTTTTTTACAAGATTTCCCTTTATTTATTTAATTTTTTTCTTTCATTTGATGAAAGAAAAATTTATTTTTAATAAATAGATAAACATCAATTAATATTCTGCATAGGGAATTGAAATATTTTAGAGTAGAAAGTGAGGTTTGACTCTTTATATGTAGAGAGCCGAACTAACTCTCTACTTTAAAATAAAAATATAGAGATTGTATTAGAGACCATTTTTTTATTTCACTCTTTAAAATAAAAATTTTTACTTAAATGGAGAGTCTATTGGAGATGCTGTCATAATTATATTTCATTTTATATAAAATTTGTGAAACATTACCAAATAATTTACAATTGGTAAATAAAGATGAAAATGAGACAGGTAGATTTTTATTACAAATAAAATAAAATAAAATAAAGGGAGATTCTTATATGCACTAATTGTATTTCATTTTATATAAAATTTGTGAAACATTACCAAATAATTTACACTTGACAAATAAAGATGAAGATGAGACACGTAAGCTTATACTATAAATTTTACTGTTGAGTGTATAAATAAATATAAACGGAAGATTTTCAAAAAGAAAAAAAATAAATAAACGGAAGGGAAAGAAATGGCAGCATCATGTGTCAATAGATTTATGCCTTTTATTTGAACAACCCCCATGACTTGTTAGGATGAGTTTATAGAGTTGAGAAGATGAGTTTTCACTATGTTCCCAGTTCTCATCTTTGATCGAAACTGATCGATTGTTAGCTTTTTGTTTTTAGTATGCTTAAAATGAACAATTAGAATTATGCGAAGCATTTGTTTTCGGCATATTCTTATCTAGATTGAGTGTATTAAATCCTATGATCAGATATAAGACACATAAAAAATATAAAATAATTATTTAATAAAAATAAAATATCTAAATTATCATTCAAATTTAACAATTGGGTGTATTATATCCGGCCTAAACAAGAATCTCTCTAATAATCGGAGGAGGAGGAGGCTACAATTACGGAGGGGACGCAATATTCCATCCGTGATTCACATGGAAGGAACGAAAAGAAGTAGGAGTAAAAGTCAACTTGGTTTTTTAAATTTGTTACGTTCTCTACCTTTACGGCATGTCTGAGGAATTATATATAGAGGATAGGATAGGAATAGGATGAGAAATGGATGATGAGGAAGAAGAATGCAAAGCCAAAAACTTTTGTGAGGAGTTAGACATGCATGCCGCGAATATTTTATTATAAAAAGGTTAGTTAAATGTATATTTTTCTGCTCGTATATGGATAGGATGCTTTACATTCTACAGTATGGAGTAATCAAGGGTGTTCAGTAGAGCAGAACAGAAGAAGAAGAGGATGTAACGTTGGAAGGAAGAGGAGGACACCAATTCTGGCTTAAGCATATTTTTATTTAAGAGAAAGACAAAAGAAAGGCAGAGAATAGGGGTGAGTACAGTAGGTAGATATTTGTTTTTGATGGGTTGAAATTTGAAAAGAAAAAGAATAATTAATTAATAAAATGAAATAAATAGCAACATAATTCAGTTGAAGTCGTCTTCCAATCAAATCCATGTATTATTTATTTATTTATTTTTTTGGCGTTGGCATTTATAACTCGCAGCTTTCTCTCCTTCTCACCACCTACTCTGTCCCTCTCTCTCTTTCTGAGAAGAGATAGCTAAGCTAAGTAAGGACAAAAACAATTCAAATAAATAATAATATAAAAAAAAGGAGAAAATGATATGAATTGATAATAAAAAACTAAATCTTCTTTTAAACTGCAGACCAGAGCGTAGCATTATTAATAACAAATAAGATGTGATAAAAACTTAATTACTGAACGCAAACACAACGCCACTTCCTTCCTTCCTTCACCAACACAACACCTCATTTTCTTCTTCCTTAATTTCTTTCATTCTGTATTTCCCCCAAACCCTTCCCCCCCCCCCCCCCCCCCCCAAAAAAAAAAAAAAAAAAATTAAAAGCAAAGCTAAGCTATGGGAAATCGTTTCATCTGCATGAATAAAAAGGATGCGAAAGAGAATCAAGGATCGAGAAGCAAGCGGATGGGCAGGTCACAGAGAAAGTTGCTGGCTGAGGAAGAGCTGCTGCACAGGCAGGCTCTCTCCATGGCTCTTCATCACCACCAATTGTCTCAGAGATTCGAAGGATCCATGTCCCGAAGGATTGGCTCCGCCAGTTCTCGCAGGCCAAATCTTTCTGATCCTTTCTCTAATGGAAAACAACCGGTACTCCACTTCACTCTTCTTCTTTTTTTCCCCCTGTAATTACAATCATTTTTTTTTCCTTTAACACAATATTATTATTATTAGTATTATTATCAACAATTTAGCTGCTGCTGCTGCTGTCTGTTCCTTCCTTCATGATTGGATCTGTAACAGCAAAAAAAGAAAAGAAAAGAAAAGTGCGTCTGTCTCATGACATGATTAATTTAATAGAAAAAGAAGAGGAAATGATGATGCTGTTAATTAGTCAAATAAAGAGTCAAGTTTTAAAGTGGTTGCAATCAAAACAAACTGTGTTGTAAAAGAAAAAGAAAAAGAAAAGAAAAGAAACAAATGCAAAAAAAGCAAAACAAAAACAACTTTCTTGAGAAAAAGCGGCCCAAGAAAAGTTAGCTCGTGTCATCACTCAAAAAATAATTCCTCTTTTCTGCCCTTTCTCCTTGGATTCGCACAATCCCAATTGATTGATTTCTTTCTTTCATGAATGATGAATGAATTTTAAGGTTCATGCTTTTCTACTACATCTATGTATGTGTATATGTATGTTTTGTGATCGAACAAAATCACCCTCCCTGCAGGCCCCAGACTTTTTGGAGAATATCAAGTTCAAAAAGTTCATTCTCGTCCATGGAGAAGGCTTTGGCGCATGGTGCTGGTACAAAACTGTGGCACTCTTGGAAGAAGCTGGATTGGTTCCCACTGCCTTAGATCTATCAGGATCTGGCATTCATCTCACCGACGCAAATTCTGTTACAACCTTGTCTCACTACTCTCAACCTTTGCTTCATTGTTTACAAAATGTTCCTGACGATGAAAAGGTGCAGTACCACTTCTTCTTCAATTACTCTTCCCCCCTCTTGCAAATTCTTCATCCACTCCTACTTCTCCTTTTTTCCAGGTTATTTTGGTTGGTCATAGTACTGGAGGTGCCTGCGTCTCTTATGCACTGGAACATTTCCCTCATAAGATCTCCAAAGCTATTTTTCTATGTGCTACCATGGTCTCTGATGGTCAAAGGCCTTTTGATGTTTTTGCTGAAGAGGTCTGCCATCATTACTTACTTCCTTTCATCTTTATTTTCATAAATGAAAATCAAATGGAGCAACTAATTCTTTTCAAATCTTTATTAACATCAACTAAAACGTTCTCACTTTTTCTTTATGTACTATATCAAATACAATTAAAGCCCATGGCAATTTGCCTTCATCTCACTTAAGACCCCCGTCCTTTAATGAATGAATAGGACTGCACTTCCCTTACTCCAGCCTCCAGCACTACAACTTAAAAAGCCACCTCTTTAGTGAATAGTGGTGCGTGCATTATTAATAACTTTGGTTGTGTGGTTCTTCCTTCCTCAGCATGCTTGTGAAGATTCCTAGGTGCTGCTGTTAATGGATACCGCATATTATGATATAAGAATGTGTGATATAACTAGCTAATTCTCCATCCCTTTTCCAGTTTAGTTACTGGACTTGAAGATCCAATCTAAATCTCAAATGTAATCACCTTCCTGCTGGGTTTTCTAGAACTATCCCCAAATCTTTTGGATTCTGACTTGTTAATGGCTCATTTTGCATACTCTGATTAGAATGTGTCACAATTTCTGCTGTACCATTTCTATTTGTGGATAGTTGTTTCCATATCTCCAAGTTGGATCTTCACATTATAGGTGTATTTGCAGCTAGGATCTGCTGAACGTTTCATGCAAGAATCAGAATTTTTGATATATGGGAACGGTAAAGACAAGGCTCCAACAGGATTTATGTTTGACAAACAGCAAATGAAAGGTTTATATTTCAATCAATCGCCTACAAAGGTATGCTAGCAGATCCCATTATCCACAATCCATTGATTTCTTTAGTACTTTCCACCTTCCATTACAGAAAACAAGCCTTTTATTTGTATAAATCGAATAACAGTGCATCAACATTAAATAGTTTTCTTAGAAAAAGCTTGAACCTTTTCACATGATCTCATATCTTACTGCAATCAGATAAACTGGCTTTCTCCTTAACCTTAGAGGTTAAAGGGAGAGGCAAATATAAATGAGTCTGGACAATAAAATTAAGATATAATGTTATGTGCCCACTCAAGTGACAACAATTGAGCTTAGAAGCATAGGCTGAAGCCTGAAAATGGCTCTATAATCTCTTTTCATTGTATCCTTTTACTATTGCCAGCGAAATTCAAACTAGAATTTTGGTGCTTCCTAGGATGTTGCTTTGGCCATGGTTTGCATGAGACCCATCCCATTGGGTCCTATCATGGAGAAGTTG
Organism: Mallotus japonicus; assembly: GCA_949634005.1. Taxonomy (NCBI): domain Eukaryota; kingdom Viridiplantae; phylum Streptophyta; class Magnoliopsida; order Malpighiales; family Euphorbiaceae; genus Mallotus; species Mallotus japonicus. The sequence goes on from CATIWK010489776.1 coordinate 4,926, forward strand.
TCATTATCCCCTGAAAAATATGGAACTGCTAGGCGGTTCTTCATCCAAACGTTGGATGATCATGCTCTTTCACCAGATGTCCAAGAAAAACTAGTGAGGGAAAATCCACCAGAAGGAGTCTTCAAGATAAAAGGAAGCGACCACTGCCCATTCTTTTCAAAACCACAATCGCTGCACAAAATATTGCTGGAAATTGCTCAAATCCCATAGGTTACAGTTCGTGAAAGTTGGAACAAGAAATCCACATTCGTCTTTCAGCAGGTATGACATACATAGCTTTTACCATGTGAACATTAGCCCATTTCCAACTGTTATTATTATTTTTCTTTTTCCTTTTTTGAAGTGTGGGTATAGATGGAAACTTACGGACTCATCTAGATAAACCAGTGCCGGGTATAATGTGTTTTATGTACCGAAGAAAAAAAAAGATTTAATGTGGTTGAAGCGATTGTAGCTCACATCGTGCACTTGATAGATTGCTTTCTTCTTGACATCCAACATCAATCAATTATTGGTTTTACTGGTAAATTTTGGGAGGGTTAGGAAGATGAGGAGATATTCATGATATTAGGTTGGAGATATATGAATGGAGGGAGAACTGAAGCAGGTGTAAATTCATCACATGTGAGGTGGCTTTCGTCATGTATTCTTATTCTTTCACAAGTGGATGAATAGAGGATGTTACATTTAGAAAAAAAAAATGTATCTTTTTAATTTCTTGACTTTCACAAGATGGTAAAGATAAGAATTAAATTTATATTTTTCATATTCTCTAATACTTTGAAGATTGTTTTTGTTGTTATTAGATTATTCAAAGTTCAACATTATTGGTGTGACTTTCATGCATAGAAATCATAATGTTATCATTGTTCTCGTTATTGTCAATTCATGTTTTGAACACTTATTGCACACTTGTCAGCTGACAACAATTGAATAACTGCCCAAGGGGCCTAGGCTCCTTTGTGCATGCAGCATGCTTCAAGATAATTCCCCTCCAAGTCCGTATTAAATATTTTGGTTTATTTGATCAATTATTTTCTTTTTCACATAAACCGTCCCGTGCTTATGGGATTATGGCTTTAATAATTAACGGAGTATACTTACCATAAAATCTACTCACCGCTGGAAATGCATATTTACATCTCATTTTTTCTTGTTACCAAAAAAAAAAAAAAAAAAAAAAAAAAATGGTTTACTACTTAAATCTCCTATATCAAGAATCTAGGACGTCGAAATAATTTGCATCTCTTTACAGCAATTGAAGAGCATTTTTTTTCTCCTTTTTTTTTGACAAGAGTCTATCGTCCTCTTAAAGAAAATAAATAAATAAATAAAGCGTCAATTTATAGTTTATGATTTACTCGGCAAAGCATATCAAGAATCTCAATTTCATCCTTCACTCCAGCAATAAAGAATTACTACTGATTATGCAAACACGCAGCTTTCAATTTATACATACATATATATACATATATTCTTTCCAAGATATAGGTTTTGATTTGAAATTTGAAATTCTTCCATCGAGTACCAATGTGATTTCCTCAATACGAGTCTGATAAAATTCACTAGTCTTTTGATACATTTTAGGACTCGAACTGCTCTCCTGACTAGATCCAGTTTGTCAAATTATACTAATACCGATAGTGTATAGTTAGTTGATCAGATTATAGATCACCCATTTTCAAATTAAAAAAAAAAAAAAAAAGATACTGATCAGAAAACAAAAATTATCTCATTAAAATGTGGGGCCTTGGAGCAAGCAAGTCAAAATCAACTTTCTGTACTCATTCATGAATTGACTGATCCCAGTGCTCAAGCTTGCACCTTTTAGCTGTAAGCCTAAGACTTCTATAGTTGCACCTATCACCTACCACTGACAGGAACTGAACTCAAACTTACTATAACCGAATCTCAAAAATGCTATTGGAGTCTCTACTTTGGTGCAGAAGTTAAAAGTATAATCCTGCAAGTGTCGTACAGAATCAACCGTCTTAAGGGTCTGAACAACATACAGTAACAAATCAACAATAGGATCGTTCCACTATGTTTACCAGAGATAAAATCTTACCGTTGAGAAAGAAAAGCAGCTTTTGTCTTCCCAGAATTGTTGAACTGCAATCTTCTGACCCTGCTTAGGTATCCGCTTTCTTCCCAAACTTGGAGATGACAGTTACAAGTAAATATCAATCTTATGGGTAGTGCAGAAATATTCCATTTCTAAAGGTGCTTTCTTGCCAAGCTTGAAGAGGACAGATCCACGAGTAGGAATCAATCTTATGGATAGTGCAGCAACTTTCCATTTCTTAGACAGGTGCGTTCTTGCCAAGCTTGGAGATAACAGATCTACAAGTAGGTAAAAATCCAAAATTTATGGTGTAATTATGATCAAAATATTCACATCATTTTCTCTTCTAATGTTTTCAATCCACGAGCATCAAGTGGGGTAATTTCCCTGACATTCTAAATGTGTCAATTCAAGGGTATTCAAATACACAAAAGAACAAGCACAAGTCAAGATTTTTTCATCAGACATAGATTTAATATTTTGCTATGTGATATACCATAAAAATTTCATGTTAGATCCACTTAAATAAATTTTTTCGTGAGTTTAATTAACTCACTCAGGTCTTTGGTTCAAATATACAACACAAGTGCATAGATATCTTCTGAAGAACAGCTTTAGACTTACCGGAATAGTTATTCTAAGACCCTGTGGCTGATTTCTGAACCCACACTTGTTTCTGCAACCACAATGTACACGTCAACCAATTGACACAAAGAAAATGTTAACAAAGATAATGATCCTCAACAAAAATTTTTCAGACCTCTTGGACAGCATGTGAACTAGCACCTCCTCTTTTAGAAGATTGCTGCTTAGACGCAACCAGGGAGCCACCATCCTTCATTCTATGGGCTGCCAAACTACGACCAAAATGTTTGTGGCGTCCTGAATAAATTATTTCAATGAAATTAGTACTTTTGCAATGGTTATAAGCACTTTTGGAAAATTTTCCACTCCCCATAGCAATAACAATCACACACCAAAGACAACAGGAAACAAGAAGCGATGTACTTCACCATTTCCACTAAATGATGTGGCATGTCTAACAAGAAACATTATATGGTATTAACATGTACAGAAAACATGCACTGCCAACCCTGCAACCTTCCCTCCAAAAAAAAAAAAAAGCGAACATGAAATAGAAAAATCCAACCAGCATCCAAACCAATGATTTTTTACAAAAGCTAACTATTCTCCAAAGAACTACTGTTTCCACTTGATTGGCCAGGCCCATTAGTTCCACATATTGGTCCCAAAAGTGCATGCTGTTTTTTGGTTCTCATTGGATAACACAAGTAAATCATAGATGTAAAGTGAGTTTGAATAATTCTCCCTCAAGAATTGAAAACAGCTGCATTCATATATTTAGAAGTCACACAGAAGGAAGATTTCATAGAGCAAATAAAGATACCTTTGAAAGAATCAGAGTTCAATCCAGTATGTTGCAGCACAGTAGATGACAAATTCTCCTCTTTATCACTTGGAATAACAGAATGACAAACAGGATCCCGGACGCCACAATCTGGTTTATCCATTTTACATTTTTCTTGTTTTGCGCAAGCAGGGCCCAAGCTATACCTGCTTTTTGTCAAGAATTTGCCATCTGAATCCCCTTTTGTATCACCATCAGAAATAGGTGCAGATGGCTCACAGCTCGGTACATAACCGTCAAAACCTGCTCGCTTATTCATAAGCCGAGGTGATTGCTTGTCATGCTCCACATTTAAGTTTTGAATCTTGCGCCCATGCTGTGTGGCACTCAAAGATTGAGTTTGATGTGCTTCATTATTTGAAAGAATGCCCTTTATTATCCTTTCACAAGCCCTAAACCTCTGACTTTTTTTAGGAGCAGCAGAAACAGGTTTATTTCCTGATTGTTGCAACATTCCTCCAGACACCTATTTAAAAAAAATACATCACTGCTTGCATCAGAAAAGACATTACCAAATTTTGTAAAGTCAATAAGAATTGTTTATGATTTAAGTTTAATGTATGTAAACGTGTGTGAATCCCACTAACATAGCAGTTATATGTCCCAGCAAGCAGTAAAGCAAGAAGATAACAAGAGCTTACAGCAGAAGTTTCACGATTTTTCCCTTTAATAAGCATGTTTTTTTTCTCTCTAGCACCTGCAGTCGAAGTAATCATTGAAACATTAACACTAGAGACTGCACAAAGGAAACATTAACACACCATATATAATGTATTGCCAAAATTCAGTTAGATGACAGCAGGCTAAATCAAATTAAATGGATTTTAACCAACAAGAACCATAGAACAGCGTACTGATGGATCCCAGAACATATTTTTCAAAAGTGATTATTGTAACAGAAGGGAATTCTTATACACTTAATACCTTTTATCATAACTCATTGCATCATGATTTCATGAGCCAAGTGCATCACAAGCAACATTTAATATAGCAAAATACATAAAATAAATCAATGAAACAAAAGAAAAAGGTTCAAGGGATTATTAAATACTATGGCATGTAAAATTGGCTACAGCTACCCATCAGTTTAAGCTTTCTTCATACACACATTATCTCCAACAAAAGCACTCAGTAATGCACTACAACTTTCAATGGGAAGTCATTCTGGGCTTAAGTAACAACCCAAGACAAAGTTTATGAAGAAATATCTGCAAGCACAAACACTGTAAGTAACAGGCAAGTCGACTTAAACTCATACCAGATTGAATTTCTAATATTTCTTTTCCACTTAAAGTAGCATGTTCGTTCTCTTGCCCAGGTGCCATGGCACTAGCAGACTTGTCCATGTGATTTGAATTTTTTGCCCTGTTCTTTAGAATGCACTGTCAATCAAATAGAAAAGCCCATCAGGCAAAAGTTTGGCTGATGTACAAAGGGCAACATAACATAATGTGAAAAAAATGAAAAAAGAAAAAAAGAAAAAAAAAATTAAAACATCTAGAAAAACTATTGCTCAAAGAAAGGTTTCAAATTCTTGCAAGAGAGGGAGGGAAGAGGGGGGAGAGGGGGATGGAAGAGAGAGAGAAGATTTTCCAAGAAAAAAATAACTTCAGTACAATGACATCATATGCTGGGGGCAAAGAAAAAGGCACAAATATCATGTATCATGGAAACTTGACATCAACTTTTCTCAACCATTTGGCAAGACACAAGCAGTTTCTCCATTAAGTGTCAAGAGCTACAAATACATTAAAGTCATAATACAACGAAAATGGGGTGCACTTTATGTATACAGCTTTCTTAGAGTATGATGGTAGATGTCATATAAATGTACCACTATAAATTAGAGCATAGATAGAACATCAAAATGTTCAATTGCACTAAGGAAAGAGGCGCATGAATCCGTCAGATTGCTAAGTATGCATTTTATGATCTAAACATTTTACAGCTTGACTGTCAAGGCAATTCAATTACAATGGCTGGCAGCCAGCAGTGTAAATCTAACAACTTGCATAAGAACTTCCATGTTACAGACAGCAACAATGTTCATAATCATCCAATTACCAACAAGTCAAGATGTGAAGGAAATCCACTGCACAACTTCTTCATTATATTTTCTAAAGGATATGATGATATAAAAGTCGAGTGCTATTAATATTGCTAAAAAAAGATACAAACATAATTCTGCAAAATACCTTTTTCTTCTTAGCGCCTCGCTTGTTAGCACTTGAACCAGGTTTGATTACAGATGCTGACCCAGCTCTTTTCCCACCACTGACAGCAACTAATGAATCCTGTTATAAAAAAGAAATCAAATTGCTTATTGTTTGTACTGGATGATAAAGTTGACATGAACATTCAAAACCTATGCTTCTGTTAAAAAAAAAAACATTTACTTTTGCATTCCTCACGTATGTCACAATATTCATCTCATCATGTTATTTACTAAATGATCTAATCTTTTGCACATTCCAAACAGGACTGTAAATCACAAGCAAAAGACTGGCATCAACTATAATGCAATATGATTGCAGTGATTGAAATATTTCAGATTGTTAAAAAAAAATATATGCTCAAATCATGATTGCCAAAATGCACAATAATTGATTATTGAAAGATACAAAATCGTGACCAAGTCAAAAGTTAACAGTAACACTGTTTTTTTTTTTAAAAGATAATTAATAGGAACTGGAAGAATACTCTGCAATGCAGGCTTGACTGGATTTTCCTATCCTGCAACATGAAAAAGAAGAAAACATAATGCAAGACACCTGGTTTCTGCTCCGAGCAGCCCGTTTCTGACGAACGAATTCCATCAGGGGTGTAGTAGTAGGAAGTTCTCTTGCAGCATCTGAGGGAGTGTCAAGTGGAACAAAAACATTTACATTATGAGTGGAAACTTCCATGAATATTTTCCTTGTGCAAATATATCCGCATGGTTAGAAACGCTAAATAATGAAATAGATTAGCACGTGTACAGCTAGTAAAAACAAATATCAATAACAAACCAGATTGTTGTGCTTGTTTTGTATCCAATTGGATTTCAGAAGTAGGGAGAATTTTGTGGACAGGTTTTGCAATAAGTTTGAGGAATTCCAAATAATCTGGATCTGGTTATAGAAACAAATGTTATTAGAAAACAGGGCAGCAGCTAATATAAGAAATTGGGTGCATAAAAAAAATGTAAGAAAAAGTTAAAAAGGAGCAGACAAGTTCGATTTGGAAAGAAGGAGAAAGAAATAAAAGTACCTTTATAAATAGTGCCTTCACGACCATGGTTGATAGCAGAAGGCTTAGGAACACGTTGAGAAGGGGCGTATTCGACTATGGCCTTGAACTGACCACCTGCAATGGCAGTAGGATTTAAAGTTTGAGAAAGAGAGACTTAAATAATATACTAAAACATAACAAACAAAATAATTTAGATTAGAGTTAGGTGATGTTGGAGGAGGGAAACATCGGTGATGAAGAGAAACTGGTGTATTGCTTACCATTGTCGCTAAGAAAGATACGACCATGGAAGAAGTGTGCAAAGTCTACAACATCAGCTGGGGTGTTGAAATGAATATAGGCTCGAGAGTATCTGTGATGAGTCTTGCTGCTGCAGCTGCAATTGCAAGAAGAAAAATCAAATCAAAGGAGAAAATAGAAAATATTTGAATTGGAGAAGAGTGACAAGACACGCAAGATCCATTAAAATTGTTAGAAAGTGAACAAGCGAGTATAAAAATAGGAGAAAGCAAATAAGACCTGGAGGTTGGAGTAGCAGGAGCAGGGATGAAGCGGAACCAATTGTAGCGATGAGAGAAAAGATGATGGAATTGAGAGAAGAGATCAAATTGGGAGAGAGAAGGAGGCAATTCCCGTATCACCACTTTTGTCCTCCTTTCTTCTACTGGGACACCGGCGGCACCATCCTTCAGCTCCTCCTTCCTCATTCTCAAAGCTTCCAACTTTTCTTGTAATTATTTTTTTAGAAAACAAAAGACAATCCAATCTTTTTATAATATACTATACATATTCTATTAATTAACTATAGTGTAGTTTGAAGGAGCAAGTTTCAAAGCCTACTCTTTCCTTTCTGCGCTCTCTGTGATGTGGTATGAGAGAGTAGCCATCAAATAAATAAACAAACAGAGGCATAAATAAAGCACTCAACAAAAAATAAATAAATAAATAAAGCACTCAACAAAAAATCTGTTACCTCATGGGATACACAAAAGAAAACAAAATTTTTTTTTTTTGAACAAAATCTATTCACTTTAAAGTTATTAAGATTAAAATTTAATAAATATTTTTCTATATAATTTAGGAATTATTAAAATTTATAATATTTTTTTATAAAAAATTATATATATTAATCTGAGTGAGGCTAAAATTATCCCAAATATATTAAAATGGCATATGTTATATATATTTGATGAATTTGTAGTGTTAATTGATTAAAAGTATTTAATTTATTATTTTAAAAATGTATGTTGTTTGTACTTTATACTACTTACTGTAAGTATAGAGGAATGGAATGGACCAAGAAGAAGCAAACGTAGTCAAGAAGTTTCGTGGTTTGATTTTTAATTAAACTAAACCACTCACACACTTCTCTTTGTTTTGTTTTTCTTTTCTTTTCTTTTCTGTCTTTATCCTTCTCTCATCAGTTACTGTTAAACTCATCGCCTCGCAATCCAAAAGTCGTAGGAGGAACAAAGGTAATTAATGATTTTTATTATGATTAGCTTGCATTTACTTCTTTCCTCATCTCCTCGCTTCTCCTTTTCATCAATTATTCTTTCCTTTGCTTTGTGTTGCTTTGCTTGCACCAACAAACTTCAGCTTCTTCTTATTCTCTCCAGTTGTAGGAATTCCCTTTTTTTTTTAAAAAAAAAAAAAAAAAAAAAAAAAAAAAATTCCCCATAAAAAAAAGATTGTAATTTTGTATTTTTGAAAGTAGGATAGTGATGATGATGATGTTGGTGATGATAGTATAGCTAATTCCTCCTAATCAAAGCAAAGCAAGTGATCTGATGAATAATCTTTCTTTCAATATATCTACTCCTAATTACTGTTGAAACTTGTCTTACACAAACTGTGCCAAACCAACCAACGCTTCCCACAAAATTAGGCTTTTATAATTCTATTTTTTCTTTTCAACAAATTCATTATTTTTAACTTTGCAGGTAATTGTCTCATCTTTCCTCATATCATGGGTGGAAGCGCAATAGATGACGATTGGGAGCTTACTTCACCATCCACTGGGGTTCGCACCCTCGTTTTAGTTGGCCGTACAGGCAACGGCAAAAGTGCCACTGGTAACAGCCTTCTCGGAAGGAAAGCCTTCAAATCAAGGGCCAGCTCTTCTGGTATTACCACTACTTGTGAATTGCAGCAAACTGATATCTCAGATGGTCAACTTCTTAATGTCATCGATACTCCTGGTACTACTTGTTGTAAAACCCTATAACTACTTGTTTATCACTACCCTTATCCTTGTCCTAACAGATATGTCTCCGCAGGACTCTTTGATTTTTCTGCTGACTCTGAATTTGCTGGCAAGGAAATCGTCAAATGCATTAGTATGGCAAAGGATGGGATCCATGCCATTCTTGTTGTTTTCTCTGTTAGGACGCGTTTTTCTCAAGAAGAAGAAACTTCACTTCGCAGCTTACAGACTTTGTTTGGAAGCAAAATATTTGACTACATGATTGTAGTCTTCACTGGAGGAGACGAACTTGAAGATAACGATGAGACATTAGAAGACTATCTAGGTCGTGAATGTCCTCGGCCTTTAAAGGTTACTTCTGCACTATAACACTGCACTGTGATTACCAATTTTTATTTATTTTCTTTTGCTTTTTTTGAGCTTTAACACCTGTTTTACAGACTAATATCGACATTCAAAGCTATTTAAGTTCATACCATACCATGATATAAGCTTAATTCTACGGGGGGAATAATATATAATGTGTTGATGTTGTGAAAATTAATTTGAAAATTCTAGTACTGGTATCTTAATAGTAAACTCTTAATGGAATTTCATATTGTTAGTAAATATTTTTAACGATTGCCGGTTTCTCCTTTTCAATATATTTGTTGTGCATAGTATTTGTTTTGTGGTTTGGGTAAAGAACACCAATAACTTTTCTAATGTGTGGACTTCTTTTCAGTTGCTACAATTCTACATATGGCCTTTAATTCTTTGCTTGTGTTATTGTTGTTGTTGCAAAATTTGCTAGAAATCAATCTTCTTGCATACATGGATACACCTGATGAGGTGGTTTTATATATTTTCAAATGGATAGGGTTTCTAGTCTCTGTTTTTACCTGCAATCTGAATGCTGGACTATTAGCAAATCTAACTATTATGAACCCATCAAATAGTAAATCTCAATATTTTAAAAAGGTCATGCTTGCTAACAAGGCCAGCGGATGGCCTTATGATTTTATTTGGAGGTCTTTTTGGTTGGCGATCTCTAATAATATGTGAAGATGTTGACAGTGAATTCCTGTTGAGTTTGTATTGAAATTTGATTTTACTATTCTTAACAAAAAAGATAATTGTGTATCAATCAGTTGTAGCATTTGTACAGGACATTCTTTCTCTCTGCAAGAACCGCCGTGTGCTTTTTGACAACAAAACTAAGGATGAGCTTAAGAAAGCTGAACAGGTTCAGCAGCTTCTCACCCTTGTAAATATGGTCATCGTACAGAATGGTGGACAACCATACACAGATGAGATATTTACTGAGTTGAAGGTGATAACATTTATAACATAAGCTAATTTTATCAAATTGCAGAGCAAAATGGTTTTTTGATGATAATGACAATTGATTTGGCAGAAAGGGGAAATTAAACTCCGTGACCAGCAAGAAGAAGTTGATTCCTTGAAAGGGTATACTAAAGGGGAAATATCGGAGCTGAAGGAGCAGATGCATAGGTCATATGAAGATCAGTTGAAACGAATAACTGAGATGGTATTTTATCAATTTCTTATGCTGACAAAGTTTTCATATGTGCTTGTGTTTGTGTCTGAAAATTTGTGGAATCATAATCATTCAAAAATGATATTTTTACTGGAATCAAGTTAGCAAGTGCTATTACATTTTATTTTCTGAGATAGTAAGTCCCAGTAAGATTGAAATTTACTCTGTTGGAGAACCTTAACTCATATTTTGAGTTCGAATTTTCAATCAAGAAACTGAAATAAACCTGATTGTGCAGAACCTAATTAAACTTAAATTCCCAACATCTATTTTGTAAAAAGATGCATAAAACACCATAATTGAACAATTTTCCACCATAGGTGGATCTATGCATGTGATACTTGATATGTAAATGAATGATTCAGTTCAACAAATTTTTAGCTTTGACCTGCTAGGTTTGAGCCTTTTATATTTTGTTTGATCTAGTAAATTCAGAAATATCTTCATTTACTTTGCCTTGATTCTCCTCCAGATGGAATCTGTGAAAAATGTCCCCTTGCATTTTTTTTTTAACTCATTATGATGTGGGCTATTTGCTCTCTATAAGTTGGATTATATCAATTTTGAGTTGCAACGCGAGAGTGATTGGCTATTTCTCCTGTTTACTTTGTATGCATTAGGTGAGATAGCAGCAAACTAATATCCTTAAAATATCTATTTTAGGGGAAATCTTCCTCATGATCTATATGCATTACATGTGAATTATATGCATTACAGCTGAATTACGCGATCAGGTTCATATAGTTAAGGAGTGTTTCATTAAGTTAAAGTTATACAAAGCTTCATTCATATCACATTGTGATAATGTTGATCAAGATGCTTCTAATTGGAATTGCCTGTGTGCTTGTAGGTTGAGTTAAAACTTAGAGAGACAACAAGTAGGCTCGAGCTGCAGTTGGCAGAGGAGCAAGCTGCCCGGTTAAAAGCAGAAGAGAAAGCACAATTAGCCCAAATGAAATCAAATGATGAAATCCGCCAGCTAAGAGAGAACTTGGAAAGAGCTCAGAAGGAAACTGAGGAACTCCGTAGGCAGGCAGAAAGTCGGTGCACCATTCTGTGATATTGTTTGCTATATGTTATATATGGTGAAGCATACTAAGAGTAATTTTGTCTGGTTTGTCTATTCCTGTTTTCAAGTTTCAAACTGCCAAGTATTGTGACATACCTAAAATATTGGAAAAGATGATTTATTTTTATGATGTGAGCAAGGCTATGTGCAGTTGGATGCAATGAAATGCAATGCTTCTTCATGTTATGCCTAAGTTGGCGTTTGTTTAATCATCAATAATCTCCAGGCCGTTAAGTTTTCTTTGCGGCCTATGATTGGGGTATTAAAATAGTTCTTTTTTTTTCTTTTTCTGAAGGACTGTCATGTACAGGTGGGAAGTGAGGCCACATTTTTTTTTTTTTTTATCTTAATTTCAAGATTTCAACTCCACACAATTCGATCTGTTCCTTTGATGGCACGAGCGACCTTGAGGGAGCAAACAAAATCATAGTGTTTGTCTTTATTTATAAAGATTTCTCCATTCCGTCAGATAATAAAACTAGCATAATCACTGGTCTTGAACAGTGAGTGGGTGATTAAGCTAGTTATAGTTTTAATAACTGCAAATCCAAACAAGCAAAATACAAATACGGAACTGTATTTAAACATACGCAGGGATCACACATAGATAACAGTAGAGTTTTGCATGGTATCTTTTATTTTGTGGATTACATTAAACTTGTCTCAACGTACCACTTGCTCGATGATCTAGCTGCATGAATGCAATCAACAATCAATTAGTGTTTCAAACTTTCAATGTAACGACATATAGATAGATATCCAGTTAGTAGAATCAAAGAAAACAAGAAAAGTGGATATACCCAAGGTGAAGAATCTTCTTGTCGGGGTGAGAGTACGCAGCTCCACCCTCAATCATATGTGGACCAAAGAAATTGCGAGATGTTAATGCTTGGATTGCATTCAGCTCTGCGCCAGTAACCATGTTTGATTGCTGAAGCCTTTCGATTTCTGCTATCTGAGAAGGTAGTTTGAAAATTTTTAATTACGTAGCCATTAATATATATATGTGTGTGTGTGTTGGCAGTTAATCAATGGAAAAAGGCATAGACTCAAATTAATATTTGTTATTTTTAGCCTCAATAAATGTGAGCTAGCTAGGGTTATAATTGTGCAAATTATTAGCACTATCCGATCAAATATATGCATGTACCTTGGTCCGAAGACACACACTTTCGTTTTCCAGCTCAATCTCCTACAAATGATAAGTTAATTAGAAGATTAACACATGGAACTAGCTAGTGTTAGTGCAAAAGGAACAAGAAAATATTTGGATCAACAGAGAGATCACCCTTTTCTGCATGTACTCAATTTCAGCCAGCAGCAGTTCATGCTGTTCCAAAAAGATAAGTAACAGAAAGGTAAAAAATTATTACTGATATATATATATATACATATAACACAGCACAAACCTTAGGTAATTTTTTGTAGCTAGGGTGAATTGCAGGTAGCATTAAGAAAATTGAAGAACGCAGTAATTTGGGAAATTGTTGCACAAAGTATGTTTTACTAATTTACCTTCTTTGATCTGATTCTTGTAATGCCTCGCTCAAGCCTATTTTCCAGTTGCTTGAGCTCCTTGACGGTTAGGGAACTTAAGGAGTCCCCCATTAGATGCCTACAAGTAATTAAAGAGGAAACTCATGCATACAGCATACATATATATTATGATTAATGTTCTTGACTGCCATAATGAAGTGTTTACATGCCATGTAATTAGAGGCAACTTAATTATATTTCAGCTATGGCAACTACTTAATTTACTGTCTAGTTTATATGTATATCTCAATAAAGAGAAAGACGTAGCACCTGTTAGAATTCTGTAGCATCTGAATTTGTTGCCGAAGTTTTGCTGACTCTTGTTGATAATACTTCAATTAAGCCACCAATTATTTCCATGTAAGTAATAATTGGAAAATCTAATCAGAATCCCTCATAAATTCAATACTAATACTCACTCAAACATTAAACAACTTTTACTCATACCAATAATATTGAAACCATATATGTTTGCTTTTTTTTTTTTTTTTTGAGATAAAACCATATATATACGTATACTTTCAAAACTGAAAGGGGGCAAAGTTAAGAAAGAAAAATTAATGATGCCTCTGTCAATAACATACAGTATATTAATTTATAATATACTTCTTCCATTCTAAAATATAGGCCTATTATTGTTCGAAAAAAAAAATATAGGCCTTTTTGAATTTTAAAGCTTTGAAAAATATTACATTTGAACTACAGTAAAATCTGAATAAATATTATTATATAATGCATTATTTTACAAATTTAATAAATTATTAATTTAGTATATTAGTTTTAAGTCGTGATTGATCAAAAATATTATTTAAAAGAAACTTTTAATTAGCTAAATATATATATTTTTTGTGTAAAATCTATTAAGTTCTGCAGTTCGATCCCGTCAAAACGATTGAAGCGACAAAAATCTTTCAACAACTGATTTAACATGACTAGCAAAATAATACTTTATCAAAGTTTTACTATATATTTTAAAATTCATTTTCTTTATATAGTTAAGAAGATATAATTAATATAGTTAAAATATAATATTTTCTTCAAATACCTATTTTATTAATATAAATAATTTATTTTACTTTATTAAAAATTAATTGACAACAAATAGCAAAACATATTAACTAAAAATTTATTAGTAACTAAAAATTACTTTATTAAACTAATCATGAATCCACAAAAGTTTTGTGCGTATTGTAAATAATATACATATTTTAAAATAATTAATTAAATAATTTTAATAAATTAAAACTACAATTTAATTAAATATAAAAATGAGAACTTAAAAAGTTTTTGCAATAATTTTATTTTATTATTTTTAATTAAGAGTATAATAATAATAATAATAATAATTGAATAAATAAAATAAAAAAAATAGAAAATAGTTGAAAAAAAGGGATATTTTAGTTAGAATAAAAGACATAATTGCTGATGGAAAGAAAAAGTAATGTTTTAAATGCAATAGAATTAGAGTGTTTCACCTAGAATTAAACATGTTTATTCTAAAATAAGATTTTTTATATTAAAATAATGTTTTAGTTGTAATAGAATTAGAGTGTTTTACATCTAAAACAAAATTTTTTATATTTTAAATATTGTGAATTTTAATAACTCAATACATAAACCCTTAGGATGAATGCTGAATTATAAAGAGAAAACTTGTCAAATTTTGAACTTAATGACTTTAGAGCTCAGCATTTAATATATATTAGCAAATTAAATATTTTAAAAAATAACTTATATGATTTGAATGATAAAGAAAAGAGAATCTACAGTTTTAGTATGAAGAGAATATACATGTATGATTTTATCTTTTCCCTATTGATCACATAAATATTTATTTTATTTCTCACTTGTAAGAATATATGTAATATTATCAAAATTTAAGTCCAATTGAACAACTTCTTACCCAATAATGAACCTAAAAATGTAGTTTATAACAATTTGTTTTAAACAAAAAATATATATATATATATATATACATATCGATATATAAAAATATTCGGTGCATCACTGTGAATTTCTAACTAGTTAATAAAGCAAATTAAATTAAAGCAAAGTAATGGTTACCTGGGCATTAATTTCTGTGATGGAACTAGTATTTGAACTATCCGAACAAGCCTTCTTGTATCTCTCAATGGTGGATTTTATGCTGCATGATCAGGGAAAATATAGTTTAATTTATTCTAAAACATACTATGAGTTACAATTTGAATTGCTTTCTTATGGTAATTAGTTTGATGAGGCACTAATTTAATGTAATTATGTCCATCTCAATCTATATATAGCTATCTAGAGATCCGTATTCATTATTAGTAAAAGTTGAGTAAAACTGAATGAAAGCTGTAATTTTTGTAATGCTCTCGCAAACTAATTATAATATTTGGTTTTCGAGTCTAATTAAATTTGCAGGATCATCAATTGTTCAAATGCATATTACAAATCATAATTAATTCACCCTCTTGTATCATGCTGTTCTTGACCTTGTTTAGGGACAAACAATATTTTTTTTCTTCTATTACTGATAGATAAAAAGATTATAAATATCAAAAAGGAAAGGCACATGAAAGTCAAAACATATATATATATCCCGCAGGCAGCTCAGACGGGCATTGAAAATGAAAAATGCATCCCATGAAATTCACTGGGTGTCACTAAAATGGAGAAACCCTAGCAGAAAGCAGAGTGTACGTTTGGGCTTTACTGGATTATGAGACGTTGCGGGTGAATGGAAAAAACAGAAAGGAGGCAGTGCAGTATTGAAAAAGTAGCAATCCTTTTAGGGCGAAGAGAAGAGTGGTAGTAGATTTGCTTCGGCTAGTGGAAAATATCCAAGTTTGAAAGCTGGAAATGGAAATGGAAGACCAATAAGAACTGGGATCTAATAAACAATAAAAGAGGTAAAGGATCAGAGATGAATGCTGCTGCACCACTCTCTATTATACACTAGACTGGAGCTATAGCAAGCTAGCAACAGAATTCTCTACACACACATAAATTACTTGCTTTTTGAACGCAAGTAATTAAGTTTTTTGGTTATAATATAGATGGCTGAGCCTGAATGAACGCAAGGAGGCTTGCTCTTTTTTTTTTTTTTTTTTTTCAGAAATGATCAAAGCTAGTACAGTATATATAAATTTAAATTATGAAAATCATACATTGCCAAATCTAATTTGCTGCTGACTGGATGGGGAACTACAAGTCATAAGCCAAAGAAAAGCACTAATTAGTTTGTAAATTAATATATCTGAAACTTTATGAAATTGAAGACAAGCTAATCTATTAATTATGTAGCTAGAACCTGCACCCATGCAGGCTCCATTTTAAACAAAAAGAAGACATAAATAAATTAATGAAAATGAAGGAAGAAACACTAAAAGGATAGAATGGAGCGCCTTACTTTGTCTGGATGTAGGGTAGTAAAGTCCCAGTGAATATATATATATATCAAAAAATGGAAACACAAGACAAGACAGGGAAATACAACTGAAAAACCAGCACTAACATACATATTTTGGCTTCCCAAAGACCAGAAAGGAAAACCTACGCTTGATGTAAAGAGCGATACCGGTGGCAATGCTACTTTGCTTAATTTGCTATAAAGATGGTTAGTAGATGAAAATTAAAAGGTCAAAAATGATAATTAATTACTTGTTGTTTGAGTACTCATAGAGGCGGCCGCGACTAGAGAAGACGATGAGGGCAACCTCAGCATCACAAAGGACTGACAGTTCATAAGCTTTCTTCAAGAGTCCATTTCTCCTCTTGCAGAAGGTCACCTGACGATTCGTCGTGTTCTCTATCCTCTTGATCTCGATCTTTCCTCTTCCCATGGCTACCTACACCACACGACTCTCCTAATTCATTAGGCACATGTTTGGTTTGAAACACCATAAATTAATTAATTAAAGAGCATGACTAATTATATAGTGTCTCATGAAGAAGAAGAACATGATATATCAGATCATTTGAGATTATTCTTTCCAGCCCATTTTCCACAAAACAATTAGTTTCAGCATCGATCTAAGTATTGGACGATCTATTTAGTTAGGCTAGTTTTTAGATCTATATATAAATGAAATAAAAAAAAAAGTTTTGTAATTGAGTTTTTTTTTTTTTTTTTTTTAATAAATAAATAAACAACTAAAACATAACATTCTAAACTTCTATCCATGGAAATGAGTTTAGGGTTACAGAAACATCTCCAGAATCATGATGATAGGGACCGGAGAGGATGAAATAAGAGCAGATCTGCATATATAAGAAAGAATATAGAAAAGCCGAGATATTTTCTCAAAATATCCACATTAAATAAGCAAAAAGAAAGCCAAGATCTATCTTGATCTTGAAGATGAACTAGCCGGCTAGCTTAATGTGTTGAGTTCACATAAATTAAAAAAAGACGTAGAAAGGAAAGACGTAAGCTTCCGATGGAGAAGAGGAGAAAGGGTCTCCTCGTTTATGCATATACATATATATATATGATGATGATGTATATCAAAAATTTAGGAGCAAATCTAGCTAGTTACTACTAGTAATGGGTGCATGACTCATTTTGTGTCCCTTGTCTCTCCTTTTATATATGTCTTTCGTCCTCAACAGACGTCGTAAATCCATCCTCATTTACATCAACTCATAGATGATCAGCTCAAGATAACTTAAGAACAGCCAGCTGAATGATCCATATATAACATGAAACAAATATATATATATAGATACACACACGTAAAAGTTTACATTATATATATAAATTGTTTCAAATTAATAATTATTCAAATTATTCTTCCTGATGGCCGAGGCCTAATAAGGAAGGAAATTAAAGAAAAGTAGGATTCAAAATCAGCTGTTTGAAACGAAATGAAAATTTATATTGAAAAAGTATTTGTATATGTGATCTAGGAATAGGTACTAGGGAAATATGAAGAGGAGAGAGAGTAAAGACATGTTTATCAAGAAGAAGAAGAAGAAGAATCTCTTGCAGTGAAACAATTATAGCATAAAATCATAATTTTTTGTGCTTATTTTATAAAAAGAAAGAAAGCAGTTGTGTTGTTGTGATATATATATGTGATCAGGAAATTAAAAGAAAACAAAGAAAAGAAAGATTTGGTATAATAAGAGATTTAGAAAATAAAAGGGAGAGAGAGAGAGACCTGAGGGGTTAATTTTTTGGTCGCAATCCGATCGATCCGGCCACTTCAGCTTTCGGAAAATTTAGAATCCCAAAGAAGCCAAAGTGCTTAGACTTCACTCTCAATTTGCCCTATTTATAGGGCTTTCTTTCTTTGTCTATCTATGAGCACAGAGACAATATTATTATTTTATTATATTATATTATATTTGTATAAGTGGTCGTCTTCTCCTTCTTCTCATTACTTTAGTTTTCTTAGAGGAAGAGAAAGAGAATGTGAAAGTCTAATGAGGAGAGGGACGTGGGGCGTTGTTGTTTTGCCAAAATCTCACACTTGAAGTTGTTGTTTTAGCTAAAATAAACAGCTTTGCAGGTGCAAATTCGCACCATTTTCTGCAATTTTTGTTCCACTCTTTCTTTCTTTTTTCTTTTTTTCCATCTTCTTCTTCTGACTATTATGCCCTTCAAGAATCTATTTAATGCGGTACCACCATCTAATTTAATGGTACTGCATCTTTGGGCACTATATACTAACTGATCAGCAAATTATACATCAGATCAGTGTGATATTAAAGTTTAACAGATTCGGGTTTTGGTGCATTCTTTCCCCCTCCCAAACCACCACCACCACCACCACACACACATATATACGCACTGCTATCTGCTGGGAAGATAGATGTACAAATAGCATCTACTACCAAAATTAAATTTAAGAAGCTAAAACAAACAAACACACAAATAGCCTTAGCGCGGAATACATTATGAGGTTTAACATGACGATCGAGTGGTCGGCAACTGAATACACAAATGCATTAAAAATCTGATGGTTCCTGGTTAGTGCTGTAATGATCAAGAGATTTTGTCTGGAAATATATATTTTACAGCAGTATAATGTCTCAAAATTTTATAATGATTTCTGTTTTTTATGACTTAAAATGTCAAATCAATAATGTTAAAAAAAATTTCAAAAATGCGGTTAATTTTTTTCTTTCAAAAATACTGTATTTGATAATATTTATTTTAAAAAATATGGTGTTTATTTTTATATACTAGAAAATAAGAGTGTAATCGAGTCAATTCAAATCGATATACTGTCAAGTTCGAGCTCGACTCAATTATAAAATAGTAACTTTCAATGAAAAAAAAAAACCGATGGAAAAACCCATTGAAATGCTTTATTGATATTGTGAGCAAAGACTAGAAGATTGATATTGATACGCTAAAATCATGATATCTACAAACCCTCTTCTCAATTTCATCTAAAATCGTGATATCTACAAACCCTCTTCTCAATTTCATCAATTTCTTCTAATGATATTACTGGGTAATTCCAAGTCATCATCTTCTTTGTATTCTTTTTCTTCTTCTTCCGTGCACCAGTTTTATCAAAAGGAACAATAGAGGTTAATAAAAAAATAAAATTCATTGAATGGTCACGAGCTTACAGTGTGTAGGATTTTCAATTCAGTATCAAATTAAGAGTGGAATTCCATTTGTGAAAAGGGGCACAAAAACATAAGAGTTAGCAAGGAAGGACGGGGAAAAAATCATTGCAAGAACAAAAATAAAATAAAAAAAAGAAGAAAAGGTGTGAAAAATGAAAGGAAGACTAAAAAGAGAATAGCAACGAATAAAAGAAAAAGAATAAGAAAAGTCCTTGCTTAAAAAATTATCTCTTCAAGAAAAACCGTAAAAATGAAACAAAAGAAAGTTAAAGGTGAAACACGAAAAGGTAAAAGTGCGAAAAAATAATGGTAATTTTGAAAAAATTTGGTCAAATAATAGTGCACAATGTGCTTTTCCCTTTTTTTCTCCTCCCCTTCTTTTTTTCTTTTCCTTTTTTTTTTATTTTTATTTTTATTTTTCCTCCTTCCCTTTTGGAGCTTTTCACTAACAGCTAACATTTAAAAATAAATTTATTGTCTTATCCTTAACTTTAATTAATTAACCTTAATTTAAGAAAAACTAATTATAAAATTATTAAAAACATCCACACAAATAAAAATATTAAAAAATATATTAATAACAATGTTTAATTAAAGTTCATCAATTCTAACACTAATAACAACACATATTAGTATTTTATTTAAAATTTAGTGCCAAAAATTTAATAAAAATAAAAATTACCTTAATATTTATAATTATAAATATAAATAATATTTATTTTTACATCATAAATATTATTGTTAACATTTATATTAATAAACACACCACATATATATTGTAATTCTACAAGTGCCAAGAGGGGGAGTGAATTGACTTTTTAAACTAAGTGGGTAATTTTCGTTTTTCACCCAAGACCCAACAAAAACATAGCAAGAGCTGAATCAAATAAGGGCAAGCGTAAGAAAAACACTAAGGATTTATAGAGGTTCGGCCCTCAAAGCCTACTCCTCCCCTCAATCATTTGTTGAGAGTTTTAATCCACTATCAATCTACTTCAAGGTGTAGATCAAACCCTTACAAGCTTAAATCAAGCTACCCAAGTGTTTTCCCAA
>CATIWK010489887.1:0-12342 GCA_949634005.1 Mallotus japonicus
AATTAATTTAATTTCATTAAATTTTGTTAGAGATAAAATAGAAGTTAATGAAACATACTTTCAATTATACTAGAATTATATTTTAATTAAATTAATTTTTATTTTAGATAAAATATAAGTTAACCTAATTAGAATGAAAAACATACTTTCAATTAAATTAAAATTTTTGTTAGAGATAAGATAGAAGTTAATCTAAATAAAATTGGAAACATACTTTCAATTAAATTAGAATTATATTTTAGTTCATTTCATTTTATTAGAGATAAAGTAGAAGTTAACCTAATTACAATAGAAAATAAACTTTCTATCAAATTAAAATTATATTTTAACTAATTTAATTTTACTTTTATTAGTAAATGACTAAATTATCCAATTTTTATATAATAATGAGTGAAAATTTTTTCGCAATTTTGCTTATATATATATATATATATATATATTATGATAATTTTTTATTTAATTAATATGGAAGTCATTTTGATATAACAATGAAACAATTTTTTAATTTATTTAAAAATATTAAAATAATTCAATGATGGTATAAATTTTACATATTTACCAATTGATAGACAAATAAATATTTATAATTTAACTATATAAATTATTGTAGATTTAGGGTATTAATTATAGAATTTAATATTCCAATTAAATTTTTATCAATGAAAATTTAAAATATTATGCTATAATTGATGAAAATTTAAAATTTAAATTTATTATATAAAAAAGGTTGCATATTTATAAAAATGTTTAATAGAATTTTAAATTAGTGAAATCACCTACATTAATTAGGTATATAAATAATAAGGACCAATTAAAATATTTTTGAATCAATATAAATAAAAATATCAGAATTCAGTGGGTGTTGAATATTGATGGTTTAGACTAATTTTTTTTAATTATATACATGTATTTAAATTCTTTTAGAAAATTATACACATTTTTCTCAATAAAGTTTAATTAGGAGTTACATACCTAAATTTTAATTCGATAAAATACTAATGAAAATTTAATATTGAAATAGATTTAATTAGCTAGAAATTAAAATTTTAAGAGTTTAATTGGACATAATTTTAAAATATAGGAATTTAATTATATTTTTTATAATTAAAAATTTTGATCCTATGAATCAATATATACAAATATAAAAGTATAAAAACTCAGTAAAAAGATACAAATTGAGTAAAAAGAGTAAAATAAAAATATCATAACAAAATTTTCACTTAGATTTAGCAAAAGTGTCAAATAAATAATTGATTATAAAAAATAAAAATTAAAAATATCATTTAAACTAAAATTTAAGTATAAAAATACTGGTACTGGATGAGAAAAAGGGAATAGCTGAGCAACCGCAAAATGGGTTTTGCAAAAGTGAAACGCATGAGACTAATTTTATGATTCGGATCCACCCATCCATCTATACATGAACGACATCAATAATAAACATTATTATTATTATTGGTTGGTTCCTATTTTTAGAAAAATAATAAAAACAAAAATAAAAAGAAAAAGAAAAAAAAACTTTAACTTTTTATGCCTTTGCTTTGACTCTCTTCTTCTTCTTCTCCTCTTCCTTCTATGTCTCTCCGCCTAAATACTCCACAAGCAAGGAAAGGAACACACAGCTCCACTTCCTTTTTTGTTTTTGTTTTTGTTTTGTTTCCTCTCAATCTCGGCTTTACCCTTTTCTGTACACCAAGTTTATTTGCCTACTAATACCATACCGAGATTTCTTTTTGTCTACCCAGCTTTTTATTTATTTATTTTCTGTGCATAAGATATAAGGAAGGTCCCCTCTCAACTTCCTGATCCCTCAGGTTTGATACCTTTTCTTTTACCTCTTCTATTTGATACCTTTGCTTTTTTGGGTTTTCTTGCTTTTTGAACATCTGGGTCTTTCTTGTTTTGCTTGGATCTATGCTGGGCTTTGTCTGTGATTACTGATTCTTTGTTCAAGATCTTGTCTTTGCTTCATAATTTATATCTGAGGGTTTGATTTTTTTCTCTTTACTTGGTGTCTTTTACTTGTTTTTCAGGAGATTAGTTGTGCTCTGTTGGTGTGTGTGTGTGTGCGTGTTTTTTTTTTTTTAAAACTGCATTTTCTTGGTAGCTTACTTGATCGACTGATTCTTTGCTTTTAAAGGTGGTCCTTGAATCCTTTTTGCTTATTTTGAATTTAAAAAAAGAAAAATTTTGCCCTCATCTACTTTCGGTTTCTTTTTTGGATGCCTGATCTTGTTCAATTATTTCATCAGTATAATTTTATGAACTTCTGCATGCACTTATTTAATTGTCTTTTTTTTACTGAGAAATAATAAACGCCTGATTCATGATTAGATTTTATGTTCTTTTACTGTTTTCACTTTTTAATTTGTGTTTCTGATCTATTTTTTAGTTAAATTTAATTGAATTATTGAAGCTGTGTTGTCGTTGTAGAATATATGTGGGTAGGTTTTGTTGTCTGATTAGTGATCTTAACCTCTTAATCTAGTGTTTAGGCTTTATAGAACTGGAGCTTTTTATGCCTTCACTTGTTTGTTGAATCTTGTTAACTTGATAATAGATTTCAAATATATACCTAAGACCAATCTCTTTTTAATTTGGGAATTTGCTTTTTTTTATCAAATAAGTGCATGTTGATGCAAATTTTATCTTTATTTTCCATCATCATGACCATGTTGACAAAGATAAGTATTATTGTTGGCAGATTCTGATAAACATACATTTGATTGCCCACTGCAAATGTGATGGTTTAGTGTGGGTGCTGGCGAATGGTTTGGTTTGATCTGATGTATGAAACTAGTGTGTCCTATGATGGCCTCTAAAGGTAGCAAAGCTTCTCCAAAACCACAACAAAAATCCGTTGGCATTCAAAGAGTGGAAGCAAAGAGTCTTGGGACTTTGCCTTCACAGGTTTCAAACTTGAGCAAGTCTGAGGTGATAAATAATGAGCAGGGGCCGAAATCAGTAGAAAATACACCAAAGCCTGCTATGATAGAGGCTTCTGAAAATAAAAAGCTGCCAAATTCTAATAAAAAAGGGATTCCTGATTCATCGAGTAACAAGCTGGAATCAAGTTCTTTACCTACCGATCATCTAGCATCTGCTGATGCAGATTCTTCCATTAATGGGACTAGAGGCTTGCAGGATGTTTCTGTTGATCAAGAAAAGAAAATATCTGAGTATGGCAGTGTTAAAAGTAGTTCTGTATCAGCCAAAGTCAGTGATGGAACCAACAGCCTTGCTAAGACTAGTGGAAGTGCCAAGAACAGTGATCGCGTTGATTATGTGGATAGTGGAAAGAGTAGCATGTGTAGAGGAAGCACAAGTAGCGATGTAAGTGATGAAAGCACATGCAGCAGCTTTAGCAGCAGCATCAGTAAGCCGCATAAAGCAAATGACTTGCGATGGGAAGCCATCCAAGCTGTTAGAGCAAAAGATGGAGTTATGGGTTTAAGTCATTTTAGATTATTGAAGAGGTTGGGTTGTGGGGATATTGGAAGTGTCTATTTGTCAGAGTTGAGTGGAACAAAGTGTTATTTTGCAATGAAGGTTATGGATAAAGGCTCTCTTGCCAGTCGTAAGAAGCTACTTCGGGCTCAGACAGAAAGAGAAATACTGCAATCTTTGGATCATCCGTTCCTTCCAACTTTGTATACTCACTTTGAAACAGATAAATTCTCTTGCTTGGTGATGGAATTCTGCCCTGGAGGAGATTTGCATACTCTTAGGCAGAGGCAACCGGGGAAGCATTTTCCTGAACAGGCAGTAAAGTATGATAAGCAAATTTTTGCATGCTATCAATGTTCTTTCTGTTTTAATGTTCCTGCATGTCGATTTTGATTTGCTGCTACTAACTGTTTTGATGTTTTAGTAACATGTTTGACAGACATTAATTGATTTTATATGTAAATCATAAAAGTTGAAGGATTAGCTTCAAAGAATTGTTGGAAGTGTCCTTGATCTTTCTCCTTAGGATTCTCTTTAGCGAAAAAAAAAAATAATAATAATAAAATAAAAATCTTATCTACATTTCTGGAACTTAAAAATTTATGGAAGTAAAATCAAGTACCTAACTGGAGGATAATGTGTTAAAAAAAAAAAAAACTGGAGGATAATGCAGTGGACTTTTAAGAGTGAAGGTGTGCCTATCTTCCAAGTAGACCTACAAAAGTTGGATACTCTTAATTTTTTTTTTTTTTCATATTTTATAAACTCACTAATGTTGCCAGGGAATCTATTAATTGAAAATGTGAAATGCTTTTAACTTTTCTGGTTTTGGTGCTAAATTGGCTGGTAAATTGGAGTTGTTAGGTTTAATAGGAAGGAGGATAGCTGCACTCCTGCTGTATAGTCTAATGCAACTGTGCTATTGATACACTAAAAAGAAAGAAAAGGAGTAAATGGGCCTGATGCCTAAGCAGTCTGCATCTGGTGGGTTTTTTTTTTTTTTCCCCCTCTAACAGGTCTTTGCGTCAGTATGGAAGCATTATGGTCGATGCCTCCAGTTTTGTAATTTATCCAAGCGTCGGAGTGGGTTATTTGTGCCTACTGCACCCTTATGCCTTTGGGGTCTCAGGGGATATCTTCCCACACCTATATATACGTAGGTTGAGTTGGTCATTTTTATGGACCTAAATTAGCAACTGATTTTATTTAATTTGAGAATGTTGTGAAAATTCAAGAAATAATGGTTGAATGATTTAGCATCAATCCTGAGTGATGAAGGTAACAAAAGAAGCAATTATCACAAAGGTTGCTTTTGATCTCGAAGCACAATGATTCAACAACAGAATGATATTTTATGTTGGTTTAAGCTTCATTATTCTCAAATCCTTTTTACTTATTCTTATAAAGCAAATTCGTTGATTCTCATTTGACTTGTTGTGCTAAAGCAAATTTATTGATAAGTTTTTGGTCTTCTTTTGTCTTTGAGTTTTGTTTATTCTTGTTATGCTTGTTAGTGATTGTTATTACTTAATAATTCTGTAACTTGCAGATTTTATGTAGCAGAGGTCTTGTTAGCTTTGGAATACCTCCATATGCTCGGGATAATATACCGTGATCTTAAGCCAGAAAATGTCCTTGTGAGGGATGACGGGCATATAATGCTGTCGGACTTTGACCTGTCCTTGAGATGTGCTGTAAGCCCAACGCTTGTCAAAACCTCTTGTCTTGAGTCTGAGCCTTTGCGAAAGAACCCAGTTTATTGTGTTCAACCTGCTTGCATTGAACCTTCCTGCATCCAGCCATCCTGTGTTGCTCCTACAACATGCTTTTCACCCCGTCTCTTTTCTAGCAGGTCTAAGAAAGATAGAAAACCCAAAAGTGAACTTGGCAATCAAGTTAGTCCATTGCCTGAGCTAATGGCAGAACCAACGGATGCTAGGTCTATGTCATTTGTTGGGACCCATGAGTATTTGGCACCTGAGATCATTAAGGGTGAAGGTCATGGAAGTGCAGTAGATTGGTGGACTTTTGGGATCTTTCTATATGAGCTCTTGTTTGGTAAAACTCCATTCAAGGGATCTGGGAATCGAGCCACATTATTTAATGTTGTTGGGCAGCCTCTTCGATTTCCAGAATCACCAGTTGTCAGTTTTGCAGCAAGGGATCTTATAAGGGGTTTGCTTGTTAAAGAACCACAGCATAGATTGGCATACAAGAGAGGAGCAACAGAAATAAAGCAACACCCCTTCTTTGAAGGTGTAAATTGGGCATTGATACGCTGCGCTACCCCACCTGAGGTACCAAAGCCAGTTGAGGTTGAGCGGATACCTGTCCCAGGCTCAACAAGTGAAAGATCTACTGGGGCTCCAGCTATTCCTGATAAAAAAGGTTCTGATAATTATCTGGAGTTTGATTTCTTTTAGATGGTATTGCTTGCAATTTGCAAATTATTTTTATTTATGGGGAAGAATTGTCTGAGAACCTCTCAGGGGTTATTGGTGTTGAGGATCAAAGTTTTTTCATTTGCTTTTACACCCCTTCTTTCATATGTTGACAGATGATAAGGAAATGTATGCTTGCTATATTGCCCGTTAACTTTTTACAAATATGTATTCCATGATAATTGCACTAACCATAGAAGGGGGCCTGTAACCTTTTCTGCTAGATTAGAGCATCAGAAACATGGATGGTGTTTCAGTTAGTTTGATGGCAAATGCAGAGGAAGTTGGATTAGTTGCTGAATATGATTCGGGAGAAATATAGACAAAAGCTAAAATGAATGGACAAAATTTCCCTCCTCTCGTTGTGTCTTTGTGTTAGGTAGTGTAGCTCCATACCTTCAGTTTTGAACCCGAGGCATGAACTGCCTCTAGTGGTTACTTGTATCGACTTTTTTCAGATTGCTTGCACACAAATTGGAGAAAGCTTGAAGAGATTTCATCCAGAGTTAGGGTAAGAGATTGGGATGAGAATGTATATTGCTTAATATGTACTCTCTTGTTTTCTGGATGTAATGTTTGCTTTTGGTGTTGAAATGCCATGGACAAAACTTTGAAGTTGCAGAGATGGAATGAGATAACAGTTTAGGAGCATACTTGTCACGAAAATCATCATAAAGAGAGATGATTATATATCTTACCATTTTCAGTTTGCTTTTGCACATTACATTTTATCAATGAACCAAAATAGCGAATGAGACATTGAATTGCTGGTTTACATATCACATGGCGCGGGGGGATCTGAAGCACATACAAGAAAACGAATCATTGTTACGGGTCTGATCTTGCAACGGCATAGACTGGGCATTCCCGTCAACACCTCTAGGTGATGGAAAGGGCGACCCGGTGGCCATTTGTTCGATCACTTCCTTTCCATCGCAAATGATCTTAACATCACAAAATTCTGATGCATTCTGAAGTATCTGATCAGCTATTCCACTTCCTTTTCTGGTCTTCAATTTCCTGTTCATGAAAGAAAGAAAAAAAAAAGAGATTATTTAGAGTAGATATCAACGTAGTAATTTAAAAGAAAAAAAAAATTATACAGCTATTATATGCTTAAAAAAGCCTTACCTTAATCCGGATTTGGTGGTTCCAAGCACCAGCTTGTTGATATTGAGAATGGGGATTAGGTCCAGGATTGCTTTTGCAACATTGTCACTCTCAATAAGAATAGTATCTACCTTAACCTGTTTCAATGTCATTTTCCTTAAAACTACATGAATTTTTTTCTCTCCATCCCATCACACCATAACAGCAGAAAAGTTGGGTCATTTGCTATTGGTCAGTTATTATTATTATTATTTTTTTCAATTTA
This sequence comes from Mallotus japonicus, assembly GCA_949634005.1. Classification (NCBI taxonomy): domain Eukaryota; kingdom Viridiplantae; phylum Streptophyta; class Magnoliopsida; order Malpighiales; family Euphorbiaceae; genus Mallotus; species Mallotus japonicus. The sequence continues at coordinate 7,264 of CATIWK010489887.1, forward strand.
AAAAAAAAAAAGCTACTGGGCCAGTTACAAAAGAAACATAGAGAAAATAATAGTTTATTTTACTTTATTACCTTGGACGCTGTACAAAGATCGATGTACTTTTGAAGAAGTTGTCGTCTTTTTCCTCTTTCTTGAGCCATGTACATCTCCACTTGTTCCGGGCTAACTTGATTCTTCGGAAGTTTACCCACTATAAAATAAAAAGTTTGATTTTTCTTTTATTATTTTCTAGAAGATCGGCAGTATGTAAATTAATGACCTCATCATAGGAAACTAATATCAAACTTGAATCGAATTGTCAAAAATAGAATATTAATCTCAATCATTATACAAATAAAAATTAATAATTTTTTCTAAACAAAAAAGGCAAAAATTATGCAATTAAATGAGAAAAATTCCATTTATGTCATTTAAAAAATTATAATTTAATTTCTAAACATGACCTAAATTTCGATAGATTATACAGTAAGGAGCAGTTTTTCCTTTTAAATTCAGGAGGCCGTTAAAGAAGAGTTACCACTTGACTACTCTCTCATTGATAACCATTATATATATATCATACATGAATCTAGGTCAACAGTCAATAGTCAACATTAAAAAGCTAGAAGAAAATGAAGAACTATATATATAGAAGCTTGAATGATCAATTATTGGCTCCTAACTCTATTTTCAATATTGATGCCCCATATATATTCTAAAATTAACTTCCAACAACCGCTGAGATTGATTGGCAGGGATTGTTTCAGCTTAAACAAAGTCTTAGGTTTGAGTCTTGGTGTATGCAACCACATCGAATTAGTTGTTGAGAGACATTTGCCGCTTTTATAATCCTACAGAGGTCAAACTAGATTAGTTGGAATCTAGTGGACTCTGGGTACCGGTGGTTCACAAAAAATAAATAAATAAATAAAATGAACTAAAGAAGTGAAGTTATATATAAAATATTGTAAGGTTTAAATCATAATATTGCAATCAACATCCGTAATGGTATGATTAGTATTGTAATCTTCCATCCTTTGGTTAAAACTAAATCGCAATTCATAAATATCTATGAAACAGCTCATTTATGGTATGAAGGCCTACAATAATGCAGCAAAGGAAAAGTCCAATTGTTTGACTTAATGCAATGAAATGACCAACAAGAGAAAAAAAACAAAAATCTAACCAAAAAAAAAAAAAATAATAAATAGAAAAAAAAAATAAATAAGGGAAGAGAAACGGAGATGAGAGAAAGAGCTTACATGGAGAAGGTATGTGATGAATCTCAGGAAACACATGAATGAGATAAATGATGGTTGAATCATTATGAATGATATTTTTTAGCGTCCAAGAAACTGCATCTTTGCTTGACTCGCTCTTCCCTACTCCAACATAAACACAATCTTCTCCTCTTCCTTCACGGCTATGAACATCAAATGAAAACATGCTTATTCCTTCTAATTGTTCTTCTTTGATGGATTCCATATGGTTGATCTCAAACAACTCACTATTTGATGAATTCACTTCCTCGATCTCACTTGCACTACTAGTGTTTGAATTCATATAATCTTGGTAGCACTGGTGATGATTTGAAGCTGTAGGGTTAATGTTTGTTTCTTCTTCTTCTGGGTGTAAATGTGTGGTCGAAAACGACATGGTTTTTCCGGCCAAGAAGACTCAATTGTGATGGTGACTCGATCTAAAAGTGAAAGCAAATATGTGCTAAGAATGGAGTGTTTATACATTATTCTGTGCTGCCTGCAATCTTCTATTCTATGTATAAAATAAAAAGAGTAAGAGTTAATTACAAAAACACCCCTGGGATCTATCTTAATATACATTTCCTGTATCTACTATGTCAATATTAGCACTTTGAGAGATTAAAATGTTTTACAACACAAATTATATTTAACATTTTAAGACCTTCCAAAAAAAAAAAATTTAACATTTTAAGGATTAAATTGTATTCAAATTTTAATTAATTATATATATATATATATATATATATAAAATAAAATTCGGGGACAGATTTTGCTAATTTTGATATAATAGGCACTAAATTGCATATATTTTAAGCCTCAAGGGACAAGAATAATGATTTTGTGCGCACGTACTCGATCACCTTCACACGAATATTTCAACTGTTAGACCATATTAATTTTATTTGTACACTATATTTTATACATGCAATTTTATCATATCACATTTGTATGGTATATACGTTTTTGAAATGTCAATATCCTCTTTTTCCCATCTCTTTCCTAGATCTTGGAAGTCAATGCTGCCTTTATTAATTTATCGCCAAAAGATTGAAACATTTTGAAAGCTATATTGGCAGTATAGTTAGGGCAGAAATTCAGAGTTTTTGCTGAGACGCATGAGCAAAGAAGTTTACTTGTTTCTTCTTTTGCTACTATGGCTTCTATAGAGGTCCCTACCTACACAAAATGATAGTTTTGTCTTTTACTTTTATTTTTTTTTGTTGTTGCCATCATACCTGGGGGTGTTCATCGACCGGGTCGGGGGCAGGGAAGAGAAAACCGAGTGGGTTTGGATTGCTTGAAACCAGAGACCGAACCGAAATCGTTTTATTAACTAATCCGATGGGTCGGTTGAATTTCGGGTTCGGGTATGGATCGGGTATGCCGACCGGTTATCGGATTTGGGCTTTGGGCTTTGGATTATTGAGCCCAACCTAAAAACAAAAATCTAAATATATATATATTAAGGGCCGAAGCCCACAAAAATATACAAAATGGTCCAAAAAATATTAGCAGCAGAGCCCAATTTATATTTTCTTTTACTAGTATTGGGCTCAATACATGAAATGTTCCTAAACACAAATGTTAGAAGCATTTACAATTGATTTCTTTTCAATTACAAAATTAAATGTAACTATAATTATACAACTTCAAAATGATTCATCTGTAGGTATCTTCTGTACTTCAATGATTCAGAACCCATCAGCAAAAAAATAAGAGGTTCTGCATATACAAAGCAAAAACATCTAACAAAAACCTGCAAAAAAAAAAATACATGAAAAAAATTAACTTGGTTGATACTTAGATTTAAACAAAAATGCAGTGAACAACATAAAAAAAATTAACTTGGCTGATACTCAGTTTTGTTTTGTTATTCATATAAGAAACTTGGTCACAATTTTTGGCTGCAGCACATGCCTCCCCAAAAATTGCAGCACAAGTTAACTTTGTTCTCAAAAAAACCTGGTGGAAGCATTCATCATAGTAATCAGCCAAGAATGCAAATATGCAGATGCTAATGCAAGCAAAATAGGCAGCAGACATGGTAAATATCAACCAAAAACAATAAACAAGACAACCAAGCAAGGCAAGCAAGGAATGCTGAGATTATGAATGCATGCATCAGAATTCAGAAGCAGCTCAGAATTTCCAAGAATGCAACAACATTTTCTGGCTGCATTAACATGCCACCCAAGATAATGTGCCCCTCATTCTTCGAGTCATAGTGAAGATAGCATCATCAAAGCTTGAAATAAGAACTAAAATAAATCAGATAAATAAATAATATAAGAAATAGAGATTAAATGAATTTACTGCCAATATGTGTATATAGGACTAAGGGATTGCTTTTTGAGTTAGATCAGATGACACCTGATGTGGGTGTTGTTGATGGACCAACACCCACAGGTGGGAGATCTGCAAAAGCAAACAAAATGAGATCAGTCCACTAATCAGCAAACAATTGACAATAAAATCAAAATAACAGTAAAATACTTGCCTTTTTCAAGAGGTTCAAGTTCAGCGAGTTCCTCCTCAACTGAAATATCATCTTTACTAATTCTAAGCCAATCCTGAGAGCAAATTAAAGCTTCCACAATCCTAGGAGTTAATGAACTCCTAAAGGCATCAAGCACTCTACCCCAGTGCTGAAGGCAGATTCTGAAGCAACAGTTGATATGGGAACATCTAAAATATCCCTTGCCATTCTAAACAGTATAGGGAACCTTTTAGAATTTAATTTCCATCTTAGAATATCAAATTCCCCCTCTTCTTCTAACACTGCCTCATTCAAGTATATATCAAGATCGGACCTTTTGCTTCCACCCATTCCACAATCCATTTTATGTTGCTTAAATCTTGCTTTCAACATATAAACATGCCTCACAGTAGAATTAACAGCAGAAATAGAACATTGAGAAGCTGATTCCTGAGAAGCAGAATCAGTTTGAGCATAACAAGCCACATAATCAGCAAATAATTCAGATAGAGAGTGTTTCACAGCTTGAGACAAGCTTTCACCAACAACAGAGCCATATAATTGAGACAAAGAAAATTTCATGTACTCCATTTTTTCTCGAGGATCCAAAACAGAAGAGATAAATATAAGATTATTCATCTTATCAGGATCACCAAAATATTTTTGAAACTTTTGGCTCATATTCAAGCCCATTGGTCTGACATTCAAGTCAGTAGCTTGCTTCCAATCATTCAAGATGTAGAATAAATCAGAAATTTCAGAAAATAAGGTATTGGAAGTCACACTTTACGAAGCAGAAACTCTCAAAGTTATGTCATAAAATATTTTCAGTAATTCCACCATTTTGTTCATAGACAGCCAATCCAAGTATTTAGGCACATACTCCTTCAAATCTGACCTGTATGATGACTCTTGTTCATCATACTTGTCAAAAGCTTTTTCATAAACACATGCACTTTTTAGCATCAAATAAGTGGAATTCCACCTTATTGGAACATAAAGGGAAAGAGATGATTTAGACATAATGCCAACTAACTCGCAAATTCTTTAAATTTCCTAAGTCTAGCTGGTGAATTTCTGACATATCTAACACATTCTTTAACCTTTTTTACAGCCTCACTAACCTCTTTCAACCCATCTTGCACAATCAGGTTCAGTATGTGAGCAATGCACCTCATGTGCAAATATTTATTTCTAACTGCACTAACACCCCATCCTAAGACTTTCTTTTTTAAATACCCCATGGCTGTATCATTAGATGATGCATTATCTACTGTTACAGTGAATATGTTTCTAATCCCCCACTCAAGCAAACAATTGTCCAAAGCATGTGCAATAGACTCACCTTTGTGAGATAAAATA
>CATIWK010489956.1:0-15891 GCA_949634005.1 Mallotus japonicus
AGGTTCAATTTTGTATTCATCATTACTTCCAATGGCCGAGAAAATGACCACATTATCCTCTCCATTCCTTGATATATTGGTGCTATCACACAATGTCAGATCAAAGAAAGAATTAAGAAAAAGTGCTATCAAATAATTAATGATCAACTAGAGAAAATCTCCTCTTTTTCTCCCCTTAAATGGCTTATTTATATTTTATTTGAACCTTTACTTTTTTGGCTAACAATTTTCTCATTATTTTGAAAAAATAAATATTTATTATTTAATTGTTTGATACGTGTATAAATCATTAATTTAAAGTGAGAAAATATATTACTATTTTAGTGATAAATTGTTAATGTAATTCGCATGTCAAACAGTTAAAACAAGAAAAAGATTTCTTTTATCCAACCAAAAGAGAATTTCTATTTTAATTTTTTTTTTGGGTATTGTATGTCAATTCACCTATTTTTGCTTAAGTGGATTTCCATGAAATCTACATTGCAACAACCCCAAAAACTGAAAAGAATGCTTGAACAAAAAAAAAGAGATAAGAGAGGAGAAAGAGGACAAAATAATCAAGAGTACTAGTTCTTTGTTTGATGTTATAGCACTTGAATATCTAGCTTACTTTGTTGGATTGATGGGTGCTGTTGCAGTTCATCAACACCCACTTCCATCTCTTCAGCTTGGTAGGTTGAATGTACACCATATAGCACATAAAAAATAGTTATCAAACATGCCCATATAGTAAATCTTTGGAAAGAGAGCAGCTTTAATGTGGTCATGAGAAAAACATTGAGGAATATTGACATCGCAGCTGGCCATGGCATCAATGGCACTGCCCATTCTTCATTAGGTTGGCTAATGGAAGGTACCATGTATTGAAAGAAAGCTGTAGTGGCAACCATGAGCACACTAAATAGAGGCAAACCCCACTTTTGTTCTTCAAGTTTCCATGAAATAGAGAAGCCAATTGCAGTAAATGAGACAAGGAAAAGGAATAAGAGTGTATGTGAAGGTGGGTTTTTGCTAATGATCACATATCGACGGTAGATTAGAGCATTAGCCACTAGGTAAAACACTAATAATGTGCTGATGGAGATCATTTCGATCACTATTTTGAGCTCTGTGAATAGTGCAATTGAAGCTGTGCAAAGCCCTACACCAGGAAACAAACAAACAAATAAATAAATATATAGTTCATACATATTTTCTCTTTGTTTAAATCCTTATTTTTAAACAAGGTTTGAGATCATCATATGTAATAGGACATTGCCATAAGCAAACTATATTTATACGTTCATTTTTGAATCTTAATCAAGGTTTATCATAGAAACCAATATCATATTTCATATATATCATATGTAATATGTACATATCTTTATATATTAGGATTGAAGCTTGCTTTTAATCTTGTTTATAAAGAGTAAGATATATAGAGATCAGATATTATCGTCTTCTTTATAAGGTTTTCTTCATATATAATCAACTTAATTAGTACTTAAATGGTGGCGTTGCTCTCTCTCTCTCTCCATCTCTCTCTCCATCTCTCTTTCTATAAGTGTAGCTTTGAAGCATGTAATAATAATTACTTACCCAAGAAGAGTGTAGCATTCAATGGGGTGCCTGTAGAAGGATTCACCTTAGCCAACCATGAAGGCACAAGCCTAGCCCTTCCAATAACACAAAGGTATCTTGCCTGGCCTAACATGGCAACCAAGAGAGAAGCAACAATCCCCAAACTTGCTCCGGCACCCACGACGTTGCTTGCCCAGTTCCATTCAATCTTTTTGAAAACCACGGAAAATGATGCTTCCTTGGGTATCTATAAAATGAATTCAATTATATACATGTACACCTAACAAGCAAGATTATGCAAATTACTTGGAAGTTTTAGCCCTTATGTATGCTTGCAATAAAATTACTATGGATCACTTGCTTACCATATTGTAAGGCACCATTACGCATAAAGACAATGCCATGAGGCAATAAAGCAGGCAGACAATGAGAACAGAACCCACAATTCCAATTGGAAGGGCTTTAGAAGGGTTTTGAATCTCTTCAGCCATGGTTGAAATTGAGTCGTAGCCAATATAGCTGAAGTAAACTATAGCTGCTCCATTAACGATACCTTCAACACCAAAAGGAGCAAACCCTCCTGGCTTAACCAAGTTCTTGGCACTTCCTTTGTAGAAACCAGCAATTATAATGAATGCAAAGAACATCACATGGAAGACTGTCATAATAAGGTTCAATATTGAGCTTTCCTTTGTACTGCAATTCAAATAAAACAAAGTTCATCACTTTCAAAATCCATCAAGTACTATTACTTAACAGTAACATCTATATATATATACCAATAGGCTAGTTATAAAAAAATTTACATATGAACATGGAACATGGATGACATTAATTAAGCAGCCAAGATTATAGATCCTATGGCACTAATCACTCTTAATCATACACTAGTAAGACCTATGCATTTAATAATTGAAACCCACTAATAAGCCCCCACTTAGTACTCTTACCAAACAAATATATAGTGACAAAAAAATCGCTTGCACCAAGATTATTAAAATAGAAATACTGTTCGTTCATACATGAAAAACAAAAAAATGATAGAGTAAATGAACAAGACAAAAGGGTCATCATCATTATCATCATAAGAGAGAGATCAAACCTATGGCAAAGACAGAAAGTGAGAACAAGAACAAGAGCAACAGCAGTGAAATCCAACTCGTCGTAGCCCTCTACGAGTCCATCCACTTCGATTCTCCATTTGTTTGAATCATTCTCCCCGACAGCATGGCAAAGATAATCTGTAAAGCTTCTTGCAACCGCAGCATTTGATAATACATATTCCATTAGAATGTTTGCCCCAGCAAAATAGCCTATGAACTCTCCTACATCACATCAAAAAAGGGAAAAAAAAAAAGAGCGACTCAGCATATATAATCAAGAATTGACAACATGGGGAACCAAAGAAAAGTGTTGTAATAGGCAATGTTAGTAGTTAATACCAAAAGTCACTCTTAAGTAACTGAAGGCGCCACCGGCGACCGGAATCTGAACAGAGAATTCAGTGTAGCATAAAGAAGAAAGAAGGGCTGATATGCCAGCAACTATATAAGAAATGAAAACAGCAGGGCCAGAGGTTTCAAGGGCAACAGGGCCAGTAGTTACAAAAACACCAACACCAAGCATTCCTCCTATACCAAGAGCTATCAAGTCATGCCACTTAAGTTTCCTTTTCATATCTGCACCAGACCTTAGTCTTACTTGGTTAAGTTCTTGGTCTGGGGTCCATGTTGCTAGCATTCTCTTTTTAAGCCTGTAAGGGGTTTGAGACAGGGAGTGAAGATAGTCAGAGAAGAAAGATGAGGAACTAGTGGTACCATTAGTATTGGCTAGAGAAGAAGCAGAAGATTGAGAGGTGGCCATGCTATTAGTGAAGTAAAGAGTTGATGTTTTTGGGGTTTCCATGAGGAGGAAGATGAGGTTTAAATACAGAAGTTGAGATGAAAAAGAGGATACAGTTCTAGATTCTTTGCTAAAGGTTAAATGTTAATGGGGGAGGACTATAGTATAAGCTTTATTGAAATGAAAAAATATATAGCTAGTTGCTTAATGGGGTGAGAATTTTTGAATGACAAGACTACCCTTTAATACTTACAGCTTTTTATTGCCCCAAGAGAACCCAATGGAGGTTCTTCTGTTATGTACATGTTATGGAAGCATGCAAATAAAAATAAAAAGAGAGAAAAAGGTTCATCCATTTTGAAAATGAGATTGTTTAATTTAAGAGGAATCACAAATCACAGCCATTGTGAGAATGGACTTTGACTTGATCTTGTTGGAATTTTTTCCTTTTTTTCTTTTATTTTTCTCTCAAACTATTTGACAAGCGATTAACATAATCAACATCACTTGTTTTAAATGATAAAAAATTTAAATTTTTTTAAGTAAGATATTGAATTCGAATTTTATGTATAGAGAAAACAAATTCTGAAAAATTTTGTCCTCTTATAAATTCAACCGACTCAAGTTCGAATTAATAAAAATCTTATAGCTACCTGATACCGGAACATCAAATGTAATAATAATAATAATAATAATAATAATGATAATATGTGACAAGCATCCACAACACACTCACTTTGTTAAAAGCAAAGTTAAAGATTTCTTTCTTTCTTTCTTGCTTTCTTTCATTAAGCTTTCAAGAACATTTGGACTTGATTCCTCAATAGATCATTATTTATATATAGAATATTGAATTTGTAAATGATACAGTTGTGCAAATGCTAAGCTTCAAGAAAAGCTCTAAAAACTTTTTCAAGAGAAACATGTGTCAGTGCACTATGATGGCTTGGATTTTATTTTTCTTTTTATTAATTTACTTCATTTTGATTATTGTTTCAATTTGGATCTTAGATATACACAACAACAGTCTACACATGATCAATCCAAGAACGATACTCATATTAATTAATGAAAGTTGGCATATATATCCATATGACAATGAGATCTGAATACACTCATATATAAAAGGTCTCCTCACCAAGAAACAGAAGTAAAAATCATTTATTGTTTTTCTATTAGAGTTCTTTATTTTAACCCTAGTGTTTTGTAGTTGCTTCACTTCCAACAAAATAAAGCATATACATATAAAATTTTATCCACAAATTAACTTATGTTAATTAAGCGGTAAATAATTTAAATTTTTTAAATAAAATTTTGAATTTAATTTTGTGCATGAATAGAGACAGATGTCAAAAATTTTTTATTTTTTTTTAGAATTCATCCGACTATATTTGGATCAGTTAAAATTTTTATTACCGTCGAATACTGAAAATTAATAATGATAATAATGCGCAAATATGATGTGTATAAAATATGTATGCATGTCTACACACATTTCTCTACATATTATGTATCATCTAGAAGAGTAAAGCTAAGTATTTAAAAATAAAAAATAAAAAAATCACTCCCATTATGCTCTTAGATCATCATCATCAAGTCTCTAGCTTATCAATAATGTCTTTAGCATTTTAGTGGTGCTACATTTAACCTTATAGTGAGAATATAAATAGAAAGCTTCTTGATTCCCTTAGCTTAGGGAATTAGTAAAGTGGAAGGGACTGAAATTTCAATTCAGAACCAAATCATTAGTCGGTTTGATGCAATTGAAAATTAGAATTTCTAAGCATCTCGAATATCATTTGTTCATTTTCAGAGCTATCATCAAGATTTGGTATGATATACTTGAATGTACTCTTTGTTTTGGTCTAACTTAAAAGCTTTACATACATATATATATATATATAGGGTATATACCCTATAAGTATAAGTGCATGTCTTTCGGTAGTAGAGATTTAGTTCTGAAATGGACTTTGATTTTATCCCTTTTTTTTTCCATTTAAGTCAATATACATCTCAACTAGCTAGGCAGCCGTAGCATGTCACTGAAAAGTATACATCAAGAAAAAAAAAATAAAAAAACTTTGTGTACCTATCAGTAAAAAATTGATGAAAAAAAAAATAATTGGAATCAGTTATAGCAGTTAACAGTTGAAGAATTATGGGTAGTAGTAGAAATTGTATTAAAAGCACAAGTGGAAAGATTTAGTGGTGCACAATTTCCACCATGGAAGCTTATCTCATGCACTCTTTTTTAAAAAAAAAAAAAAAAATTAACAATCTCTCTTCAATTTGTTTTAAAAAATTTCTTATAAAGCATCTTTTTTAAGTCAAAAAGTATGGATTTCTTTTTAAATGTGAATTTATACTTAAAATCTTATACTCAATTAAATCTAATACTCAATTAAATACAGTTCGATTCATAAATTAAACAGAATTATTATTCGATGTTTAATTATCAATGCCGATAAGTTCGAAATTATCATCACTATGAATAAAGGGCTGCCTATCAGTTATTTTCTCATCATTGATTTAAAAGCATATGGTTAGCTGGAAAATTTGACATTTCAGTATAGTAGTAGGGGTCCATGATATACTTTACCTGTCAACTGTCAATATGGGAAAGCTTCAGGATCTTGCTTCGTTTGGGACCATTTTATTTTGCTGTCAAAATCCACAATTTCATATTTGTGTGTGTGGATGATAATCAGTCCAAGTGTACATAAAGCACTTGTGAAGCATCTAACTAGAGTAGTGAGTGAGTGCATGTATAGATATATAGATAATGGTAATCATGTTCTTCAAGGTGAAATCATTGAAGCCATCAAGTGCATAATCTTTCTTTAATAATATATGATCAAAATGATTTGTGTATTGAATTAGAAGCTAATGGCAATCCTGTAATGAAGTAATTGTGTAGTACATTTATTAAGTGAAACAATACACTATGTATAGGTTACAAAAGATAAGTTACAGAAACAACTACACAAGTATTCTATACCAAATACAACTCTATCACTATAGCTGTGACATAACCATTTCCTTATCACCCTCCCTCAAGTTGAGCTAGTCGAGGAAGAATAGCCAACTTGTCCCGGAAGTAAAAGAATTAGGATTTGGACAACGATTTTGTTAGAATGTCTGCGATTTGATCTTGAGTGGAAATGTATCATACTTGCAGCTCTTTGTTTTAAACTTTGTCTCTCACAAAATAAAAATCTATTTGCAAATGCTTGGAGTGTGAGTGAAAGATGGGAGTGGTGGTGAGATATGTGGCACTAAGATTGTCACACCAAATCACAGGAGGAGATGGCGAAGAATCACCTATTTCAATCATCAATGACTGAAGCCAATGCACCTCAACCATAGCTGCTGCAACCGCATGATACTCTACCTTTGTAGATGATCTTGCAATGGTGCGCTGTTTGCAAAAGCTCCCCGTAGTTAATTTTCAATCTTCTACGCTTCTGCCCCAATCCGCATTGTTGTAAGCAGAGATTTGAGTGTGACGCGATGCTCGAATAAAAAGACCATGAGTTGGGGTGGACACCAAATGGCGGAGGATACGTTTGACACCAGTCCAGTGGATTGTTCTTGGTGAATGCATACAGCATAGCAAATATCTGGCCAAGTGAAACAAATATATTGTAGGCCTCCTATAATGCTTCAATAAAGTGTTGGGTCATCAAAATCGTCACCAGCACTTGTGAAAGAAAGCTTAGGACAAGCCGGTGTAGAGATAAATTTTGCTGCATCCATTTTTGCTTTGATTAAAAGATCATGAATGTATTTGTTTTGCGACAGAAACAAACCATCAATGCACCAAGTGGCCTCAACTCCAAGAAAATAGTGGAGATTTCAAAAATCCTTCAATACAAATTTGTTTTGTAAGGAATCAATAATATGATCCACCATAGAAGAATGGGTGCCAGTGATGAAAATGTCATCAACATAGAGAAGACAGAAAATTTACATTGAACCATTCTTATAAAAATATAAAGAAAAATCAATTTAGGAATTTTGAAACCTGAGTTCTTGAAGAGCAGTAACAAAACACTTGAACCATTGCCCCGGTGCTTGTTTGAGGCCATAAATAGATTTATGAAGTTTACAAACATAATCTGGGAATAATGGATGAATGAAACCCTGTGGTTGTTGCATGAAGACATCTTCTTCTAACGTGCCATGCAAGAATGCATTTGAGACATCCCATTGTTTTACCCGCTAGCCATTAGACACTGCAAGAGAGAGAATTAAGGGGATAGATGATGACTTAATCACTAGACTGAAAGTGTCATGGTAATCAAGACCTGGGCATTGATGAGACCCCTTGGTTACAATCGGGCTTTATATTAATCAAGAGTGCCATCTTTGTGTCTTTTGATACGAAACACCCATTTACAACCAATAATATTCTGAGATGAAATAGGCGGGACAAGAACCCAAGTTTGATTTTTGAGTATGGCATTATATTAATCAGCCATGGCTTTTCTCCATGCGGTAGACTTGACAACTTAAGAGTAACATGATGGTTAAATTTCATCAGCCATTATAGAGAATTAAGCGGATAGATGATGGCTAAACCACTAGACTGAAAGTGTCATGGTAATCAAGACCTGGGCATTGAAATAGATGGGGCAAGAACCCAAGTTTGATTTTTGAGCATTGCATTATATTCATCAGCCATGGCTTTTCTCCATGTGGTAGACTTGACAACTTAAGAGTAATATGATGGTTCAATTTCATTAGCCATTATAGAGAGTTAAGCGGATAGATGATGGCTTAACCACTAGACTGAAAAGTGTCATAGTAATTAAGACCTGGGCGTTGATGAGACCCTTTGGCTACAAGCGGGCTTTATACCGATCAAGAGAGCCATCTTTGTGTCTTTTGATATGAAATACCCATTTACAACCAATAATTTTCTGAGATGAAATAGGTAGGACAAGAATCCAAGTTTGATTTTTGAGCATGGCATTACATTCATCAGCCATGGCTTTTCTCTATGCAGGAGACTTGACAACTTGAGAGTAACATGATGGTTCAATTTCAGCAGGATGATTTTTGAAGAATGCCCAAGGTTTAAGGGAGTCTGTTTAAGACCAAGTGACCATTTGGTGAGTTCTAGTTGAAGGTGCATGTGGTTGATCATAATTGGATAGATCAACTACAAGAGAAAGGGCCAGGTGATGTTAACGGTGAGGTGGATATAGGTGGTGTAGAGGACGAGGATGGAGATGAGGGTGCAAACGTCAAGAAAGGAATAGGTAGATTAAGAATCGGTGTGGTAGGGGTGTTATTAGACAGGATAGAATGGGGAAGAGATATATTAGAGGGTAGAAAAATAGTTGCTGGAGATGGCATTGGACCTTAGGTGTGCTCCACATCATTCGACGCAAAAGGAAAGACCTAATCATGAAATATACAATGGCATGAGATAACAAATTTTTTGGATGATAAATCAAGGCAATAAAACCCTTTGTGAAGCTTATTGTATCCCATGAAAACACATTACTTGGATTGAGGTTCAAGTTTATTGGCACAATAAGGATGTAACTAAAGATAACAAAGACATCCAAAACTATGTAGTGTAGTATAATCAGGCTTGGTATCAAATAGTTTAAAATATGGGGTGTGATTAGAGAGGACCAATGTGGGTAATCTATTTATGGTATATACAGCAGTATCGAAGGCATAATTCCAATATTCATTGAGGACAAAAGAGTGCTGTAACAATGCTAACCCTATTTCAATAATGTTTTTGTGTTTTCGTTCAGCACAACCGTTTTATTCTGGTGTTTTGGGACAAGAACTTCTTTGAGTGATACCATTGCTAATACATAAGAAGTGAGTGCTTGAAATTCACCCCCCCCTATCTACCTGAAAAGATTTGATAGATCATCAAAAAAAATTTCAACAAGATTTTGAAATTTAATAAAGACACTGAGAACTTCATATTTGTATTTCACAAAATAAATCCAACAGTTCTTACTGAAATGATCACAAAAAAAAAAAAAAAACATAATAACATTTTCCATCTCTTGAAGTAATAGGAGAAGGCCCCCACAAATCAGAATATATTAAATTTAAAGGACCAGTTCCCTTGTAAGAAGACAATTCAAAAGGCAACTTGTGACTCTTGCTAACACTACAAGTATGACAAGGAGCATATTTTTATTGACTGAAAAAGGAATATTGGCTTGATGAAGGGCTTAATGAACGGTTATGTAATTGGCATGTCCAAGTTGGGAATGCCGTTGAGAAAGAGAGCACGTGAATGCTTTTGGAGATGAGCTCGATTGTTGTAAGGGTTCAAAAAGCATGGAATACAATCCATTGTCATTCAGACTGATATGGAGCAATTCCCTTCTGTGGATATCCTTAATGACAAAATAAGTGGGAAAGAATTCAATGGAAACATCATTAGCATTTGTAAAAGCATAAACCGAAAGTAAATTAGCATAAACCGAAAGTAAATTAGCACAAGATTAAGGTATATGAAGATATTGTTTAGACAAAAAGAGTTGCCATGAGATTGACAAATAATATATTACCATATGAGAGATAGGAAGGAATTTACCATTGTCAACTTTAACTTCTTTAGGTCTATGATATTTTGAATGAAGAGATAAATTTTCAAGTTCCGAAGTCAAATGATGTGTGGCACCTGTGTCCAAGAGCCAAGGTTGATTTTAAGGAGCTGGTGATGAGGGGGCTACAAAATTTGAAGCTGGACGAACCATGGGAGTTGAAGGTGGAGGTCTGTTCAAAATGGGTCTAGAGCAAGAAGAGGAGCAATTCCGAGCAATATGACCATAGCCGCTACAGTTATGGCACTGAATAGAATGATCAAAAGTGGAGCTTAGAGAATAACCCATGCTATAAAAACCATAAAAATATGAAAAAAAAAAGTTACGGGATGCATTATTAAATCTACCTCTGCCACTTATGTTTTTACCACCACGGCTTCTGAAGAAAGAGTGGTGTTGACGACTGAGGGAAGTTGTCGCAGCAAGGTGGGCAGTGGGTGCAATAACATGCGAAACATCTTTGGAAGTGTTAGCAGCCAAGCTTTCTTCCTCACTCAATAATAAACCGTAGAGATCATCAAACCTGACAACATCTAGATGATTTTCCAGTGATTGAACAAAAGGACGATACACAGTCCCTAAACCATTCATTATAACCTGAACAAGATCATCTTCACTGGCAGGGATGTTCAACGCTGCTAGTTGATCAAACATTCTCTTAGCTCGATGTATATACTGAGCAATAGATTCATTGGGTTCTTTAGATAAGCGAAAAAATTTAGATTAATGGTTCGAATTTGAGCTTTCGAACCAAAGGCATAAGTAGCTGCAAGCTTTTACCAAGCTACTCGAGCTGATAATGCACCATTGAATTGAGGGACAAAGCTTTCGCTAATAGAGCCAATAATCCAATTGAGGATCAGTTGATCCTGATGAAACCATTATCTGCAAGAGTTTTGGGAGGAGATTCAAATATGCCATCAATATATTTGGCAAGATCATAACTATAAAGAAGAGGTAATAATTGAACTTTCCATAATAAATAATTTGTAGATGTAAGTTTGATAGGAAATTGATGAGCGATATTCAGCAAAGATGAAATTGTAGATGAAGAAGCGGGAATGATAGCAGTATTGGTTGAAATGGAGGTGGAAATAATTAAAAAAAAATAAGAGAACGGGCCTTTGGTTGTTAAACCCTTGCAGGCTTTGATACCATAATGAAGTAATTGTGCAGTACATTCATTAAGTGAAACAATACACTATGTATAGGCTACAAGAGATAATATGATTAGTTATAGAAACAACTACACAAGTATTCTATACCAAATACAACTCTATCACTACAACTATGACATAACCATTTCCTTATCATCCTGACCACGGCAGGGATGGAACTTTCCTTCTGACTTGATTCAAAAATGATTCACATCTAAATCCACACAACTTTTGCACATCATACTACAACTCTAGCAAAAGGGTGGGGCAAAATAGTGTTGTTCATTGAAGTTAATTGCTTATTTAGACCAACCTAATCCCAAACATTAATTCTTCATTTAAGTCGCTTCCAAGCTCACTCTTGTTGTTTCATTGGCACCCAAAAATATATGTAAAGTTTATGCTCAAAATTCAAAATCTATTGAGATACTCCATTTTGGTACTAATAAACTTGTTATTGGTGACCTAATTCCCCATGAAAACATATGATACAAACAAAATAAAAGTGATTGCTTCTGCATTATCAAATGGATAATGAGCACTAACATGACTAGCTAGCTAGGGATAACATTTTTCTAGCAACGTGATATGCGATTTCTCTTCTTTTTCTTGATAAATAATTAGCTTTATGTAATCAATGACGTCGACGTCGTCTCCATTATAATCTTGCGATGCACACACCAATGGCGCCATTGGTTTCTTCAAGATTACATATTACCTATAAGGATCAGTATAGTTAGTAGGTTCATGCTTCATTTTCATGTCAATTAGGATTCGCATAAGGAGCATTCCCGAATTTAATCCAGAATCTACGATATGAAGAAGTGGTGTGGAAAAATATGCTTTTCAGATTGCTTGTAAAAAAATTTAGTATTTGTCAGAAATTAGTTTTACAAAATAATAATGACAGAATTCAAACTTTGTACCTCACAATACATTTGAAGATTTTTTCACCGACGAATTACTATTATTCATCTTTAAACAAGAACATTTTAAAGCCATAAATACCTCATTTTAATTAGGTTAGCAAGAGAATGTACAACATGTGGTACATTGAGGGTCATTAAATTTTTGGTTATTAAAAACTATATCATGAAGCATATTAGCATAATTAAGAGAGAGTGGAATTTTCATGTATGGTTTAACTTGCATTTAGGAAGGCATTAGGAAAGAGTTAAGAGTATTTTTCTTTAGATTTTCTCAAGTGGGTCATCCGAATATTGAATTCCCATTGACAATATTCCTCACCTCTCTTTCTATGGTAGTGTTTCCAAAATTTTATCAAGATTTTTGATATCTTAAGCTGATACAAAAGTGATTTATTTTGTATGTTAGATAGTACAATCTACTAATTTACTAACAAAAAGTGAGGAAAAAAAATGGTTTTGAGTCGCTAATGAAGAAACATATTGCATCTTTTTGGGAGTGGAACCAACTTGGATAATCCTTAATTATAAAGTGACTTCTAGTCTTTTTCTTGAAGTGATATATTTTTTCTATTAGGAGATTTTCATTAAAATTTAATTATTATATTAAATTATTAAACTTGTGATATATATTTTTTATATGTTTTATTCAATAAATAAAATTTTAAAATATATAAAATAAATTTAATTATCAAATTTAATATATATTATAAATATGATAATAAAGCAACTTCAGAAGTAAGTAGAACATTTTCTTCAAAAAAAAAAGAAAGTAAGTAGAACATTAAATGTTATATACTTAGGAGTTGACCTTAATTGAAGTAATCAAGTACGCAACTAATTACATCATGTCCACTTCAACATGTGGAAATATTTTCGTAGACAACATAACATAGACAAGAAATCTAATTAATTAATTTTTTTTTTTATTTTACAATCAAGGGCTAATGCAAGTGGCCCTCAAAGTGAGAGGTCCCATAAGGCATTTAGCAGCATGAAGACGCCATCTTCTTTTTCTAATAATAAAAAAAAAAAATCTCATGTATTGTTAATTCTTTTCAATTTTAATGTCATTTAATTTCTTAATCTAACAATTTCTTTTTTATAAAAGACACCCAATTTTTAATAAGCATATGGGTTGATTGCATAATAACACCCAATACTTGCTACAGCCACTTTGCTTTAACTGATTTATTATTAAGAAATGAATGGAAGAATGGTATATATGACATATATACCATTTTTTATATTTAATTTTTGGTATTCGGCAGTTATAAAGAGTTTCATTAAACTGGATCGAGTAAGGTGAATTTTATAAAGAGATAAAATTCTATTAGTACATGTTTATTCAAACATAAGATTCGAACTTAAAATTTTATTCGAAAGAATATGAATTCCTTATTTTTCAGATTAAAAGAGGATGATTTTTGGAAGTTATTTTAGTTATAAGAAAGAGGGGATAATTGAGCAAAAAGAAGTGAGACTTTAGTTGAATGAGCTAGAACACTCTTTCATGATGGGTACTCCATGATATGATTATAGCTAGCTAGCAAGGGCTAGAAGATTAAATTGCTTGTGCAATGCAAAGCTAGCTAGCCCCCACTAATTAATTAGTAATTAACAAACTAATTACATGGATGCATTATAGTATAGCAACCAAAACCTTCTTCTCATGCATGTCACCCCCACTTCATACTATCATTAATTAGATGAATCAAGAACAAAACCTTTTTCTCAAACAAAATGTATCTATCTCCTTTCCTGCAGCAGCACTAATCTTTTATCAAACACATTATGGCTTCCAGCCACTCCACATGATTAATATATTTTATAGAAGAAAATGACAGCATTTGTTAATTAATTAGGAAATGATTATTATTATTATTACAATTGCCCACTCCTTTCCTAGCTATAGCCCCAAAAGCCTAGAATTAAGGGTGTGTGGGAATAGGATCAAAATATATATATGTAGGCCTGATCACAACCATATTCCCCACATCATTTCTTTCTTCTTTCTCACATAAATTAAAGTATTTCTAATTATACAAGCACCATGGATCTTAGATTAGTGTTTCTATAGAAAGAGTATGTATATCAAGCTCAAATTAAGAGCTTTTTTTTTTTTCAATAATTTGAGCTTTGATTAGGATTTGAACACAGGTGTAATCGAGTCAAGCTTTGGCTAGTTTGGTTTCAGTTTGTTTACAATAGAGCTGAACTCGAGCCAAGCTCACTATGCTACTTGGTGTTCACGAGCTTAAACGAATCTAAAGAAATTTTTAAAAATGCAAACTATAAATTAAAATTATACATTAAAAAATAAAAATATATTATTTACTAAATAAATTATAATATATTCAATAAAAATTACGATTTTATTCTAATAATATATTTGGTAAAATATTTTTTACAATAAGAATTTATATATTATATATCTAAAATTAAATTATTAAATATTAAAATTATGAGCTAGCTCGCGAGTTTCACGAGCCAAGTTTTATATAGTTTGAATTCGGCTCGTTTATTAAACGAACTTTAATATATGAACTCGAACGAAATTTTATCGAGTCAAACACTAAACTATTCGCAAGCAGCTCAGCTCATTTATAGCCCTAGATTCCAACATGTAATCTTATAATCTTTTATAAGTTGGATGATCATTTTCTTATCATTATTGTTATTATTTTTGCATAATGGCTTTTTGGCCACAAAGATAATGCCTTATAGATATGTTAAAGGAAGTGTATGAGAACCTTGCAATGGTGATATTTTCTTTCCTTTTTTTTCTTTTTTTTGTATCAGTATTTACACTGTTTTGGATGTATATTAAGACATTTGATAGTGGGTTTTACTTTTCTTCTCTAAAGTCTAAGAAGCTGAGGAGTGAGGAGAGTGTTCTTTTGATCATCCTCTTTTATAAGTCAACTATATATAACTAATGCAGGCGGAGGAATCACCAATAAAATAAATTTTATGATACAAAATAATTTTCAAACATTAAATAAAAATTAATTAATTATCAACTATACCATAATTTTGGTCTTATGTCTTAAAAGAAATGTCCATTTATTTACTCTCCAAAATGTAAAAATAAAATACTTTTTTTTGAAAAATATGATTTTATCATTCATTAAAGCTCTCTTAAGGAAACAAAGTTCGGGATTGAATCCCATACATTAAAATCAAACATAGAAAGGCAGTTCTGGCTAACACATGAGCTTCCTCATTCACGGATCTCCTAACAAATCGAACATAAATTTAAATAAATTGTTTCATGATAGAGCAATAGTTTTCGATAAGTAGGCCAAAGAGGCTAAAATAAGATTACAAAGAGATTATTATACCTATTTTAAATACATTATAAATATGGATTAATTTTTTGATATATTATAAATATTTTATATTTATTAATAAAAATAAAAATATATTTATATGCTACAAAATTTAAGTGTAACACATTTAAAATAGACAATAATCTTTCAAATGCTTATAACAAATTTCTCTTTATCATATTTTCTATCAATATCTACTTGACTCTAAGGACATAGCATATGTCGCCAATGAGGTTTAAATTAATTAGTTTAAGCCGAGACATTCGAAATTTTAAAATCTTAGATTTAAATCGTGGCATCTGAAACTTTAAAATATCAAATTTGAACCATAATTATGCTAAAAATTAAATTCTTAACCATTTCTATAAATGAAATTCATATATATAGTGTTCCACATTTATAATTAAAATTAAATATATTTCTTTTTATTAACACTACCATTAATAATCGTAATTTTATGTGCAATAACAAGACATGCACTGTGCCA
>CATIWK010490105.1:0-18057 GCA_949634005.1 Mallotus japonicus
CTTAAATGAGTTTTTAATTATTTTTGTTATATACTTGGGTGATTTAAATAATTATTTGTAATTTATGCTATTTAATTTCGAATATTAGAAGAATGAGTTTTATGGATATTATTTAATTATAAATTGGGATTTTATTATTTAATTTGGAAAATAAATATTTTTGATGCTTTTATTATATAATAAATAGAATTGTGATATTTAATGATTTTTATGATTTCTAGTGAATTATTAGTTTTTATTATTATTTAATTGGTTGTGATTGTGTTGGTTCTCGGTTGGGCGTGAGTAGTAGTTTGGGGGCCCAACCCGAGATGTGATGTTGTGGATATTATTTGAAGTGTGTTTGTATGCAGGATCGACTCTACTTCGGTAGAGGGATGTCCGTTTTACAAAGGAGACTCTGCCAAATTGTCGGTAGAATTCTCGTAAAACGAGACATCGGGTCGGTCTTAAGTTTTGAGTTTTAGTCAAGTCGTGTCCTAGATCGAGTCGTTCTTTAGAAATTCTAGAAGTATTAAATTAGGAATTTATTCTAATATTATTATTATTATTTTCTTAGCTGTACCGCGAGCTAGGCCGACCGAACTGGGCCAGCCGAATCAGAATAGAGGAGCGCACACCTGTGAGTTATTATTATATGTATGCATTACATGTAGAATATGTCATCAGCATCCGTATTTTGACTAATTAGGAATTTTATTACTCATTATGCTACATCGCATTAAGTGTTATTTATTTATTATTATTATCGAATATATATGTTTTCATATATTAATGCGATTACTAATTGTTATTGATGGATGCATCATATTTTAATACAAATTTCATTATTCTATTCATGATAAATGTTTTGGAGGATTTTAGTAGAACATGCCACCTAGTGGGTCACACTAGGATTGTTGCGCAACAATACGCTAGATGTCAGGTTGTAAATTTTATTGAAGTGAGAGAATATGAAATGTGATATGAGAAATTTACTATTGAGAATTGTGAAGTGAGAGTGGTATGACTGCAGGAGCTCGATTGACTAGAGGTCTCAGGGCCAGTCATGCCGACAGTGAGACTGCAGGAGCTCGATTGACCAGAGGTCTCGGGGCTAGTCTACTGTCAAACTTGGATAAGAGAAATATTCTTTGGATTTTAAGATAGTCTGTTGGCTAGTGAGGTACTGTACTGAGATTACGATTATTACTAGGGTTCTACTCCGATCCTCCACCCAAAACTTTTCTGCATTTTTTTATCATCATACATTGTGATTCCGAGCATCTGTATGCAATGCCTATATAAAATAAATAAATATAAATATATAATTATTATACTGATGCTTGATTGTCTGTGTCACTAGGGGTGCGTGCATATATATAATAATGATTCACTCAGTGAGGTCTGACCCACCTCAATATTTTTTTTCAGGATCCTTCTCCTCAGACCTCTCGTAGTATTTCTCTTCGCCGGACTCTTTCTTCCCCGGCTGACTTATGTAAATTTTTATCCTGAACTTTCTTGTATTTTTATTAGATGCTGCAGTAGTAGTTCATCTGTTGTAATATTTATTGTTGTTTTTAACTGAAGTGCTGTATTTGAATATTTTGTAAGAATATTTTATTATTATATGATATGAAGATTTCTTTTTATTATCTAAATTTTTTAATTCTGAGGTATTTTTATGGTTGTAATTGTTGTGGATTTTCTTTTAAGGCTTGCTACAGGTTCCAGATTCGTGTGAATTCCCGTTCCTTAGCGCCGGTCATGACTCCCGGGTTTAGGTCGTGACACTCCAATTCCCCACTGTGTCATCACCAACATCATTCTCACCCTCATCAACAAGCCTTTCATTACTCTAACTTGGCTGAAAAAAAAATCCATAGAATGCACAACAACATTCAACCAATTGTAACACCTAACAGAAAATAACTAATACATAATAACAACACACAACAAAAACTCCATAAAACCTTACATTATATATTGTCTTGCCAGAATTTAAGTCCACATAAAGCCCATGACCTTTTTGGCCTTGCTTGGTATGTCTCATTCTTGGCAATGGAGCTGATGCAACTGGATTTGGTTTAGGCTGTGAGGGCTGTCTAACTGGAGCTGAGGCAGCTTGAGTTGGGCCCTGCTGATTGGCTGTGGTACTGGAGCACATGCAGGTGGAGTTGGGCCATGCTGTATTGGCTGTTGGACTATAGCTGAGGGATGTGATCTTGTATGAGGCCTTGTGCAGCTGTTTTGGGCTCGTGCAGGTGCAGTAGATGGATTTGCCTGCACATACAAGGACTTAAGATACAAAATAATTGATAACCAGACACTTGCAAAATACCAAATTGAATCATACCTGGTTGCCCTTGTTTGGGCAACTGATTCTATTATGCCCCTCTCCTTTGCAAATACCACATTATTGTTTCAAGCCCTTCTTTGACAGTTTACCAACCTTTGAGGTTGGATTGGGCTCATTGCTGGCTCGAACCCTCTTAAGCATTGGCCTGCCAACAAGCTTGATCAGAGGAGGGGGCTCAATTGGTTAAAATTCATGAGTTTTTATAAACCTCTTCTCAGGGACAAGCATTAGAGGGAATTGGTAGCTTGCTTGGAATGTCTTCTTATGATTCCATAGAGATATCATTATGAGGGGATCAATCTTCGCATATTCTAATGCTCGAATAGCAATGTGGACATGGGATGCCAGTCAGCTCCCATGCCCTGCATGTGCACAACTGCTTGTCAAGGAACACAGTGTGCATATCTGCACTATCCCCAATTTCAAATCCATTATCACCATTAAAAACTACCTTGCAGCCTAATGAAGCCGATTTGTTGTCATTGAAATAAGTCATACAGTTATTGCTAAACTCCCCATTCAACTTTACTCCTTGTTCCCTATTGTCTTTGAATCTCTCCATCACTTTAATTCGGATGTCATCAAGCATAGATATAGCAGGCTTAGTTCTGGCTTAGAGAATCCATGCATTAAAACTCTCTGTTATGTTGTTATCAACCATGAAACACTTGCACCTACTGCTGAAATATGCCCTACACCAGTTGTGGGGTAGGTAATTCAACAATGCTTATGCACCTTTCTTGGTCAATTCTCCAAGCTTGGCTAAATTATCCTTAAACTCTTCTTCAAATGTAGACCAAGCAGTAATCCATAATTTTTTTTAACTCTCCTTGTCCATAATTCTTTGACCAATTAGTAAATATGTGCCGAGCACACCATCTATGCTTAGCCTCAGGCAGTATGCTAATAACAACATTAATCAGACCCTACATACAATAATCCATGCATTAATATACATAAAACACAAAGAAATAAAAAAGCTCAAACAAAATATTGCATTTAAGTTTGTCCATACCTTCTGCATATATGAAATAACAGTTAATGTTGACCCATCACCTAACTCAAGCTCTTATGATAGCCAAGCCAGGAACCATCTCCAGTTCCCTGTATTTTCTTTCTCAATGAGTGCCCAAGCAATGGGGAACATTTGCCCCTCAGTATCTACACCTACAATTGTAAGCAATTGGCCTTTGCAGATACCTTTAAGGAAGCAGCCATCTAGACCAATTATTGGTCTACAACCTGCCCTCCAACCCTTCTTGCAGGCATCAAAACAAATAAACATCCTCCTAAACACTCTTCTACCCTCTTGTAGAGCATTCTTACACAATTCAATCTCAACTTTTGAACCCGGATTGCTTCTTTTCAATGTAGCAGCATATGCTTCTAAGTAAGAAAATTCTACTTTGAATGAACCATCCATTTCTCTTAAAACAATATTTTTTGCTCTTTTCAACTTAGACAAACACACATGCAGTTTCAATTGGAGCTCACAATCTGTTTTCATGTCAGAAACCTTATACGCAGGATTCCTATAAATTTTTTCCTTAAAATAGTTGGCCAAGTATTCAGAAGAGGCTTGAGGTATTTTAAAGTTTCTAAAACATGTGTGTTCAGGTTTATAGGTTTTAACTACAAGCCCTGGATTTCGCCCATCTTGTGAAACAAATAGCACAAAGGGACAATTACTATCATTCTTACATTTAGCTCTAATTCTGAGTTTTTCATTAGGGTTCAACTTCAACCTCACCCCCCTAGCCACTGCATACCTTGAAATAGCCTCTCTAGCCTCTTTTGCATCCCCAAATGTCATTTTTAAGAAGAAATTAGGAAGGCCATCATTCTTATCATAGTTCACTCTCTCACTGTTCATATCAGGTGCATTATCTCCCTGATTACCCTGTTCATCCTCCCTATCTGAATCTGATTCATTTTTAGATTCATTGTTTTCATCTGGAGTTTCTTCACTAACATAACCATTTGGGTTAACATATGTTATGTCTTCTACGCTGTTTCCACCACCACTTTCTACCCTGCTACCTTGTGTAGGTAGCTGACCCTCCCCCACATGTGCATTTTTAGTGTTCTGTGTTTCAAATTTAGGTGCAGGCAATGGAAGAATAACAGGTGCAAATAAAGGCTCTTCTATTTCACATTGTGCATAGAAGTCTATTTCCCTAACCCAAGTGTATTTACTAATGTAGTATAGGGTTTGCCTAATGGAATCATCATTATTAACCAAATACAAACCACTCTCTAAATCTTTACCAGGTTCAAGAACAAAAGTATTTTTAACATTCAAGAAACCCAACTCATGCTTATACCTATATTTAATGTCTTCATATCGCATATAATCAGGGTCAAAATTAGGGACAACATCAACTTCACCTCCAACATATTGCATTTATGGATTCAAAACCCACTGACCACCATAATGAAAGTTTATGTTCACCCTCCTATCCATCCTGTAGTATCAAACGCCATTTTTAAACACAGAACTTCAATCTAAATAACACGAATGCCTACCGAACAAAAATGATGCACCAATGATATTAACCAAAATCACATGCAACGCACTACACAAATAGTTTAAATAATGATCTTTTTTCCTCTGTAATCACTGTTTTTTAGAAAAGATTAAGAATTTTTGTCTCCCCATTATATGCAACAACATCCCCACTTACCCAAACCATTAAACAATCTTATTTTGTTTTCCATTTATAAGAAAATGACATCTATTTACAAACTTCCCCACACAGCCCCACATCAATATACCTCTGTTCTTTGACCTTCGATTTCGGTCCCCACAACTACTTCTCTCTGGTCCTGCTTTCAATCGAGCTGCTTCAATTATTTGGTATAACCTTTAGTGTCTCAAACAGCTTTGTAAACATAAAGCTTCCCTTTGATATTCAATTCTAACTTAGGGTTCCAAATTGCCTATCAGATGTATTAACTCTCTCTTGAAACTCTCTCTGCTCAGCTTTGATAGAAGGAAGAGGTAGTTGAAGCATTTAATGCAAATCTTTATGTTACCGCCCAAATTTAATGTTAATGAAACGAATACACTTCGTTATGTTAGTAAATGGTCAGCTGCTCTAACTTTTATAATGTGAGGAGTGCGTCTGGACCTTTTTGAATTTCCGGGGGCCATTTGAACCTTAGTATGAACAGTAAGGGCCTAGATGCACCTTTTCCCATTTTTATGAAATTTTTTCCAAACTTAAAAATTTGAGAAAAATTAAAAGTTAAAAAAATAAAATTATCTTACAAATAATTTAGCTGGAAAAAAGTTTGAAAAAATAAAGACATACAACGTAAAAAAAATAAAATATATTATAGATTATTAATTAAGGAGATCTTTTATTAAAAACTAACGAATAGAGTTAATAAAATTATATTTAAAAATTTTCTATTGATACTACATCTTTTATTACTTTATTTATGTTTTTTCTTCTATCACTGTTCAATAAAATTTTGTCAATTACAGTTTTAGGATACAATTTTTTTTATTTATGTTAGCACAATCACAATTTGATCAATATATAACATTTAAGGTGAAGTAGCTAATCTTTAATTTTATAAATTTTACATCCACATTATCTAAATACTAATTATAATAGTTAGTTAGACTTCAATCTTGATAATTTAAGAAAATATAAAAATGGGAATGAGAAATTTATTTAAATTGTAAAGACTATATTCATCTTCTTTTTCACCTATTTTAAGTCATATGAATGTGAAACTATAATAATAGATGTTAACTAATTCATCTCAAATGCCACGTATGTATTTTATTTATTAATTCATGATCAAATCATAATTGTGCTAAAATCACAAATAATATGTAGAATTGTGATAAAACTATAAATAATATATCAAATTGGGCTAGTTTTGTCAAGTTTTAAAGTTTGTTATAAATAAGCAAAAAGGTCGAAAAAATTGTAATTTTTGGTACCAATAGGCCTTAATATACTTATTATAATTTTAGATCATTTCCTAGGTTCTAAATAAATTGTAAGAATAATGGAAAATCAAATACAGAGTTCAAATTCTAATAATTTATCAGGATTGACTTCATTTAACAATATACAAAATGAAGTGAACCAACTTCTTGAGCAATTTCATGCTAAAGGAATACTTGGTGATTCATCATAAGAAAGACAAGTCTTGGCCATATTGAAGTAGGCAGGTTGGTGAATGAAATGCTAGATGCTATAGAAAGGGAAAAGGCTCTAAAAGAACATGTGACAGAAAAAGAGATGCATAAATTAAGAAAAGAAAAAATAATTTCCTATATTGCTGACCCTACCATTAAGACACTGAACATAAACAATATCAATCTAGTTCAAAACCTTAGAAAATCCTTATATTTTGTAGATGAAGTTGAAAGAATTAAAAAAATTCTAGATCTCATCTTTTTTTTTTTATGTTTGAGTAACTCTTTGATTCCACCTAGTAGGAGTAAGCTTAGTTTTAGTGGTATCATAGAAAAAGGTAAGAGAATGAATTTTTAAGACTCTTTTTAATTCTGGACTAAACTGAAAAAGATAAAATTAAAGGATTAAAAATTTTAGACGGTACCCTTTTTGAAACAAAATTAAAATGAGGTTATCAAAAGAAAATAAATTAACATTTTGTAAGCAAACTGCAATAAAAATATAATTGGGTGATCTTAAAAATATTTAACCCATAATATCTCATATACCCTAACATTGTGATCCTCATGAAGATAACATTTGGACAGAAGGTGTTCCATCTAAAATTAAATTTCTGTTTGATCTGTTTGTGAACAAGAAAATTAAATGATCCCTTCCCAGCCTTAGCAAAATGTTAAATTTATGGACGAAAAAAGGGCCCTTAAGGTTTTATTAGATAGGTCTATCTACTTTAATTTCGCAAATTATATCATGGACTCCAGTCCATGATGCTATATGTGTCTCATATGTATATTTTAAGCTCGTGTTCTTTTTTTTTTTTTACGCTTTCTTCTTCTTTTTTTTCTACTTTTTCTGGGCATGTTCTTCTTCTTCTTCTTTCCTCACACTTTGGCCTTTTTTTTTTATCTCATTCGAATCAAATTTGAAGATTTGTCTATTTTTGATTCTCGATTCTCATTCACTATATGTTCTTGCACTTATCTTTCTTTTTCTTTCTTCACCATTGCTGCAATCTCTCGCCTCTTTTTTTTTTTTTAATCTCATTCAAATCAAATTTGAAAAGAAGAAAGATTAAGAAACAAGAAGCAAAAAGGTAAGCCAAGAAATAATAATAAGACCAAGAACCAAGAAGAAGAAAAACAACAACAAGAACAGAGGGAACAATTGTCATTGGAATTCATTAGTTTAGGTGTGCATTTTTTTAATGTTTATTTTATTTTTTTTAAAGTTATAACTTCAGATACTTTAGTTTGTGCATATAGATTCATTAGTTGTAACGTAGAAATTCATGTGTTATTGATTGAAGGTTCATTTGTTATTAAGATTGAAAGTGAACCTGCAGGTGAAGGTCAATGAGCTTGCAGGTGGAGGTCAATGAGCATACTGATGAAGGTCAATGAATCTGCTGTAGCTTCATTGATTTTCACATGCATGTTCATTGAGGATCAAATGAACTTACAAGTAAAGTCAATGAACTTGAAACAGGCTCATTGATATTCACCTGTAGGTTCATTTGATCTTCAATGAACATGTAGATAAAGATCAATGAATCTACGAAAAAAAAGACGACGTTTGATGCTAAAAAAATGCATATTTTTGTATTTCACATGTGTAATGACCCCTGATCCATATTGCAATATGGACAGTGGTCCATGATATAACAATTGCTTTAATTTACCTACGTACGACTAGATAGGTCTATGTTTTTTTTTTCAAGAAAAAAATATTATAAGCACTTGCTTATGATGGCCGCCTTTAATATTGTAGATAACAATTAGAAAAAGGTAAAAAAATATTTATACTAATGTGCTCTAATTTTATATTCACTACTAACATTTTTTAAAGTGTAAATATATTTTTATTTTTTTGAAAACCATATATTTAAGCTCATCTTACAAATGATGTTATTTTTGGGGTCCATTATTATTGACATGCACGAAGAAAAATATTAGATAAAAGTATTTTTTGTCCCTACTATTTATAATAAGGAACAAATTTGCCCCTAAAAAATTTAAAAAATTTTAACAAAAAAATTTAAATTTTTATCTAGTAAAAATATTAAATAAGTAGGATCTACTAATAGTAATATGATATTAAAAGGTTTTTACATCTAATTTTTATGATTTAAAAAAAAATAGAATTCCATACTATTTCAAAAACATTAGGAATATTTAAATAGACGAAACTCATATAATTCTATATAAAATTTTGCTTTTTTATTCACTCCCAAAAGTAATAAATAAATAAATATTTATTTATTTATTTATCCATCTCATCCTAATTTGTTAACATTTAAATAAATATGTATTAATTTTTATTTTGAGAGTGAATAAAAAAGTACAACTTCATATAGAATGAAATACATAATGAAATGAATTTTTTATTTTAATATTTCTAAATTATTTTAAATGGCACAAAATTTTAAAAATTTCATAAAAAATTAGATGTAAATTATTTTAATATTGTATTATTATTAGTGGATTTCATGAGTATAAAAAATAAGCGGTTATTTAGTATTTTTATTAGGCAAAAATTTAAATTTTTTTAGAACTTTTTGTGTTAAAATATTCTCAAATTTTTGTTAGGGGTAATTTTGTTCCTAGCTTGTTACAAACATTAGGTGTAAAAATGTACATTTAACTAATATTTTTCTTTGTGCACGTTACTAATAATGGACCCTACTAATGGTTAGAATTAACACCCCACTTAAATATATGGTGTAAGAGTGTATTTGTACTTTGAAGAACATTAGTGGTAGATGTGAGATTAGTGCACAACGTTAGAGACGTTTTTTACCTTTTCCCATAACAAATTGAGTGAATGAACTTAATTATATATATATATATATATATATAAGTTAATTGGACTTATAAATAATTGTTGCATCAGGTAAAGTATTATTCAAGTTGAGTTCACTTAATTCTGATAATTAAATTAATGTATATGTGAATAATGTTCAAAGTTAACAAGTTAACCATATTTAAGGACTCATAATAACAATATTTCCTCCTATGCATTACCTTTCTCATGTTTGTTGCTGCTGCTTAATTTCTCTTTCAACCTCTGGTTGGAAGGTTTTTGTTGTCATAGCCAAAATAGCCAATTTGAAAATAGAAGTCAAGAAAATTCTCTAATATTAAATTTTCTTGGAATAGATAAATTTATCTTCTCTAACAACACTAAAAATTATCAGTTCTACCAAAGGTGACAATATATGGTTTAAAAAATATATATTAATTTTCCTTACCTGAATTGCTGAAACCCTATTCCAGTTGGCTTCAAGCAATGCATAATTATCAAGAAACACAACATTTCATGTTTTAATTTTTTATCGCCATAACAAGAACAACAAAGATCAGAAATATCACCCGAGCCATTGAAGCATTCAACACAAGTGAAACAAACTCCAGCTAAAAACACTTCACAGTTATTACAATAGTAAACTCTATCGCTGGACCACAGGCAGTGAACAGAGATAAATTATTCATGATTCACTATAATAACTAGTACATGCATGAAAACTATTTTATAGCTAATAATATTAACTACCCATAAACATGAACTATTCGACAGTTAAGATTAAAATTTTAGCCATGATATTTGACATTTTGGCTATTATATAATGTTAATTGCGTAAATAAATAAAATTGTAGCTACTTGTTTAGAATTTTAGTTTTAAATAATAAATTCATGATTAATTGAAAATGTCAGTAAAACAATTAATTTTCTAGTTATATAAAAATTCAGTCATGTAGATTGATACCATGGCTATTAAATATTTTTAGTTATAATAATAATATATTTGTAGTTACTTATATAAAATTTTAGCTACAATTAATTAAAAAATATAAATGTAAAACAAAAAAAAATCTTAAATCTCACATTAAAAATAAACAATAAAAAAGTTTTTCGTTCTATTTATTTAAATAGAAATCACTCGTTCTCTTCTATCTTGGAGGATACAGTTTTTTTTTTTAATATTGCTACATCTCAAACTAAATTTTAAACGACTAAAATTTTGTCTATCTTAAACTAAAATTTAAATTTTAAACTGATAAAATAGCAAATAAGTCTCTAACTAAATATATTATATTTGCTATAGATATTTTTTTTTTTGGACCAAAGCTATAGATATTATTTTGTGGCTAACTAAATATATTATATTTGCTATAAATAGCAAATTCAAAGCCCCTTTTGTTCCTGAAGTGTTCTCTGTATTCTTCAAAGCTAATTTTCTATGATGATGTGTATCCATATTCATTGAAGAGATCTTCTTCTCTAAGATCTTCTACTCGATACTTCTGCTCTTCTGATAAGTTCGCAAAGAAAGGTTTAGTAGTCTCTTTTATCTCCTTCATTATTTTCTGATATATATATATATAAATTTTCCATCAAAAATTAAGTTTTTGTTTCCACTGTTTGTGAACATAAAAATTAATTAATGATCCCTTCCCAACCTTAGCAAAATATTCAATGCATGGACGGAAAAAGGGCCCTTAAATAAGGTTTTGTTCGATAGGTCAATGCATTTTAATTACGTACGAACTAAATAGGTCCATGCATTATTTTTTTAAAATAATATATTATTATTTGCTACGATTGTAGATAATCATTTGAGTGGATATTAGGAATCGGACTAAAAAGTCTGTGAAAATTTTTATCGATAATAATTTGAGTGGATATGAGACTGATTTTGATGTCAGTGAATTGGACTCAGAAATAATTGTCTGCATTATTCAAGTTGATTTTATTTAAGTTAGTGTTTAATAAACTCTGAATACTAATAATTTAGATAAAAAGAAAAAAGACAACAACTTTGATGAACTCGCGGCAACCATCACAAAACTGCCTTCTGCTCTCAATTATATAGTAAAGTGTCATCACCTCTGATGGTTCAAAATACTTTTGCCTTAGCCACGTGTCACGATCCAAATCTGGGAATCATGACCGACGCTAGGGAACGGGAATTCACACGAATCCGGAACCCATATCAAGCCTTAAAATAAAATCCACAATAAATATAACCATAAAAATGCCTCATAATTTAAACTTTGAAAACATCAATAACTCTTTCATACATAACATCGTACTAAAAATATTTATACAATAGACTGGTACATAATCTTAGTCAATATCATCCTCACATACTACAACAATTACATATTACTACTGCAGCGTCTAATAAATACAAGAAATGATAGTCTATAATTTACATAAACCAACCGAAGAAGAAAGAGTCCGGCAAAGAGAACTACTATACGAGGTCTGACTAGAAGGATCCTGAAAAATAATTGAGGGGGATCAGACCTCACTGAGTGAATTATTATTATATGTATACATGCAACCTAAGCATTCAAGCAATCAAGCATCAATATAATATTTATATATTTATTTTATATGTATACACGCATTTCATACAGATGCTCGAAATCACACAACACATCAAACAAAATAAATGCAGAAAGATTTAGATGGAGGATCGGAGCAGAACCCTAATAATATCCGCAACCTTAAATATTATGTCTCACTGGCCAACAGGCTATCTTGTATCCAAAAATATTTCTCTTATCCAGGTTGACAGTAGACCGGCCTCGAGACCCTTGGTCAATCGAGCTACAGCAGTCTCACTGTCTGCATGACTGACCCTGAGACCCCAGGTCCATCGAGCTTCCGCAGTCATACCACTCTCACTCCACAAATCTCAATAATAATCAATTTTTTTATCAAATCTCATATCAATCAATATATCAAATCCTAGCATCTAGCGTACTGTTGCGCAACAGTCCTAGTGTAGCCCACTAGATAGCACGTTCTATTACTATCCTCCAAAAAACATCATATCACAATAACAATTCATATCAATAATAAAAACAGCATCCAAGTCAAAAACACAATATTCACATTATATATATAATGAAATATATATTAATAATCACCAAACAGATAAATAACAAATAAAGGTCTAATGCAGCATATTTATTTCACATTAACACAAAACATGTGGATGCTGGGTAAACAGTTCTATATGACATGCATACATATAATAATAACTCATAGGTGTGCGCTCCTTTATTCTAGTTCGGCTGGCCCGGTCCTGAAGGCCTAGCTCTCGGTGCAGCTAAAAGGAAAATAATAATAAATAAATAATTAGAAATAAATTCCTAATTTTATATGATAGAGATTTCTAAGGAACGACTCGATCTAGGACACAACTCAACTAAAACTCAAAACCTAGGACCGACCTGATGTCACCTTTTACGAGAATTCTACCAAAAATTCAGCAGAGTCTCCTTTGTAAAATGGAAATCCCTCTACTAAAAGTAGAGTCAGACCTGCATGCAAACACACTTCAAAATATTCCAAAGCTCAACATCTCGGGTTGGGCCTCCGAATTACAAATTACGCCCAACCGAGAATCACACAATCCAAAATCAATAAAATAATATAAATTCTAATAATTCATCAAAAATCATCAAATTTTTTTTAAATACCACAATTCATTTTATTTACATAATAAAAGCACAAAAGATATTTATTTCCAAAATAAATAATAAAATTCTAATTTATAATTAAATTCCACTATTAAAATATATTATTTCCAAACTTTGCAATTAAATAGCATTAATTACAAATAATTATTTAAATTACTCAAATATATAATAAAAAAACCAAAAACCCATTTAAGCTTAAAAATAATAAATAAAATTATTATTTATATATTTTTCCGAAATTTACTAATAATTAGCTAAAAATAGAAAATAATTCATAAAAATTATTTTAATACTATTTATTACCCAAAAACTGTCCAAAACATAATAATTAACAATAATTTCAACTAAAATATAAAAATTACTAATTTATACTAATTTTTCCAAAAATTCATTTTTCACGTAAACCTTCAAAAATTTATAATAAAAATTCTACATATAATTTCAACAAACTTTCTTCACGAAGTTTAATCTACATAATATATAGAATTTATTAAAAATATAAAATTTTTCTGACCCGAGATTGTCTGGAACAGTGTCGTGAACAGTAACCCGAACCCGAAAAAATCAACATTTTCAGAAAAATAATTAAAAATCATATCTAGCATGCTTACATCCTCTAGATCACATATCTCAAAGCAATTTCATCTAATAAAATCAATTTAAGGCTCAATTTAACAAATTAATCAAAATAGCCTAGAATTTAATTACTCAAAATTGGAGTAATTACCGGAGTTATTTCCCAAAATTAGTTGAGGAATTACGTTGCCCAGGACGTAAGGAAGAAATTAAGCCCTTCCACTTCACCTGAGAACGCCGAAAAAGTCACCAGAGAGGAGAAGAAGAATCCGGCCAAATGCTTGGAAACCGAGAAGAGAAGAGAGGAGGACGCCTTGCCGGAGCCGAAGAGGACGTCGACGAGCTGGTGGAGGTGCGATCTGGCAGTGACCGGACTGTGAACGTGGGCTGGCAGGTGGGTGGCGATCTGGTTCGGGTTTTGTAGGAAGAAAGAAGAAAAAAATGACATAAGAAGAAGAAGAAGGAGTGGACTGTCACTCACGTTTTTGACCAAAAATTATTATTATTATTTTTTTTATCAAAAGCATAAAGAACAAAAATAAATAATTTAAAATTAAAATAACATATAATATTATTTTCCTAAAAAAATCTATCCCACTTTAATTCTCCACCACACAACACACACATATATATATATATATATATATATATATATATATATATGAAATTAATACTGTAGCAAGCCGTGTTAAGAAGACAATGTCACGGGTTAAGAGATGCAAGATGAAGGCACAATGCCGGTCTCACGCTCCAGTCATACGCTAGACACGGAGGTTACTGTTCCAATATGCAGCAAGTATAATACAGAATTTATGATGTGAAAGATCCTAATTTCTTAGGCGAGCACAGAGCATACTTAA
Source organism: Mallotus japonicus (assembly GCA_949634005.1). Lineage (NCBI taxonomy): Eukaryota > Viridiplantae > Streptophyta > Magnoliopsida > Malpighiales > Euphorbiaceae > Mallotus > Mallotus japonicus. Next base: position 14,429 of record CATIWK010490105.1, read on the forward strand.
GAAATACATAAAATAAATAAATTTTTAAAGTAAGGAAAGCTTTAAAACATAAGATAATAATCTTACAGAGAAAGAAACTTTTCTTTTCTTTATTAAATCCAAGTAAAGGAAGGTTACAAAAGTTCTTTATCCGAAGCAAAGGAGTTACAGGGAACTATACTAAGCTTTGTGAAGTGAGACCAATTTTAAACTACCTTACTTAGAGAGGAAAGATAAACTTTTCAAACTCTCTTGATCTTTACAGAGTGTTTTCTCTAAGTTGTATTCTAAAATTGTGTTCTATCTTCTAAGGAGGAAGAGGCTGCTTTATATAGAGCTTGGGAGAGGCACGAGATTCTTCAGGAGGGGCTCACCCATGTGAAGGAGCCAGTAGGATTCCTGAAACATCCGTGATTGGAGGATAAAATAATTATCCTCTGTCTTTATCGTGAGAGGGTCTTGACTTTAGAGGAGATACCCCCACCAGGTCTTGAAAATAGAAGCCGGGGCCCCACCCATGTGGTCTGATGGAGTGAAGAGGGACTGAAGCTGAGGCAGGCGGGGAATATTTGACATAAAAGTCAAATTTTCCTGAGTGCTGTCCGAGAGTGTCCCAAATAGGATGACCTGGAAAATAGAAAATATTAAATTTTTTTTTATTATTACCCTAACTTTTGCATGGGCCGTCCAAAAGGATTTTCAACCCATCGGGCTAACAAGAATATACAGGGCTTTACAAAATAGAAAACTTTATAAGCCTGTGGGCTTAATAGGAGAAAAAATGCCATAACAGTCATCTTCATTATCATTACCCAAATCGATGAAGGGCTCTGATTCTTCAGAATGGCTAGAGGCTGCAGAAGAAGTAGCCCGAGACTGGACTAACTGTTACATTATCTTAAAGTATTCTTCTTCTGTTTTTACAGCTGCAAGAAGGGCGCTCGCATGAGATTTCTGAGCAAGGAAGTTGGTTTGGGTAGGAGGACTTCCAAGGAAACCACGCTTCTGGAGCCAATCAGAGATTGTTATTTTGGAAATTTTTTCTGGAATTCTGTAAGAATTCCACCACTTTACTTTAAATTTTCTTTGAAGAACTATAATGCCATTATTGGAGGAGTAATCAAGATACCATTAAGAAACCCAATGTACGAAGAACTTGGAACAATAAAGGCATAGGAAAGAAAACTTTTTCTCTGAGGCAGAGGGCTTGTAATGGGTTTCAAAAAATTAAAACCATTACGGATATCAAAAGGAAGGGTATCAAGGATAGGACCATAGTTATTCCACCACCTGGTGAACCATGCAGGAAATTTGGAAAGGTTGGCATGGTCACTTATCAAAAATAGCCATGAGTGGGTGCTATAATGATTTTGAATAAGAAAGGTGTTAAACCATGCTTGTTCGTAATCCCAATAAGAAAATGTCAGGCAAAAATCTAGCTTGGTTTGGAAATTTACAAGGAAGGTTTTTGGTTTGAAGAGATCTTGACCCCATTCTTTAGGATGAAGGACTTAAAGGATTTTGCAGGTAGAATAAGAAGGGTCATGAGATCCTTTATGGTAGAAGTGGTTGAATTCTGCCGAACCAGTGAATTCTAAAATTGTTTGATAATATTCTTGGGGTTTTGAAAGATCCCAAGGTTTAAAAAACCAATTTTTTGGAAAATGGTTTTGCATTGCAATAAAAGGATTTTTATGATAAAAACCATCTTCAACTGTTAAAACATTTTGAAAAGTGGCTTTTGTGAGAAATTCAGAAGATTTTACTTTAGATTATGATAAAACAATCTCTGAACTACTTTGGGTAGCCACAGGATTAAAATCACTTTGAGAAAGGATTTGAGAGGAGGAAGATTCACCTTTCTCAGTTTTTGAAATAGGTTGAGAAGCTTTACCTGAGGAGCCTGGAAGGCCCAAAATACTTGGAGGTTCTGAAACTGGAGGTTTCAAAGTTGCTTGGATGGCCTGAAGAAGTTCAGGAGTTCTGGAGATTGATTCAACCCATTACTGAATTGCAAGAGCTTTAGTAGAGTCATCTTTATTTTGTTCCTGGCTGACAATGTCATACCAAGACTTTATTGGCTTTTCATCAAAAAGGGGAAGGGAAACTTTATCTGGGACAACTTTATCAGGATCAATTTTTTCTTTACCAGTAGGTTCTTTCTTTTTTCGTGGCATCTTTATCTGTTTTGCAAAAATTCTCTCGTCAAAAAATCTGGAAGAGAATTCTCATTTCCTTTAATAAATTCAATGTCAAAATCAAAGATACTCAAAATAGATTGCCATCTGGCAAAAATCTTTTTTGATGCAATATTTTGAACATCTTTTTGCAAAATCTCTTTAGCAGATTTACAATCAATGAGAAGTAAGAACTTTTGATTGAGTAAATCAGATTGAAATTTTGTGATATAGAGGACAATGGAAAGAATTTCTTTTTTGATGGTAGAATAGTTCTTTTGGGTGTCATTCCAGTGACCTAAAGTGTATTGTATAACTACTTCCCGTCCATTTTGAAGTTGCTTTAAAATACCACCATATCCTAAGTCACTAGCACCAGTCTCTACAACTTTGGGAAGACTAGGATCAACTATATGAAGACATAGAATAGAAACTATATATTTCTTTATTTGTTGGACAACTTTAGTATGATCATCTGTCTAAGGAACTGGATTCTTTTTCAACCTATCATGCAGAGGTTTTGCTATCCTATTGATGTTTGGACAAAAATCCAGAATATAATTAAGACTGCCTAAGAACCGTTGCAGTTGGGTTTTATCAAAAATCTTATCAGGGAACTTGTTAGCAAATTCTAAGGATCTTTCTATAGGAACAATTGTTCCTTGACAGATATAATGTCCTAGGAATCTGACTCTGGTTTGAAAAAGAGATATTTTCTTTTCAGAGACAATAAGACCTGCTTTTTTAATAACATAAAGAAAAGCCTTTAAATGTTTGAGATGTTGCTCAATAGATTTGGAAAAAATGAGAACATCATCAATATAAACGATACAAAATTCAAAATAAGAATTGAAAATGTCATTCATGATACTTTAAAATTCTGAAGGAGCATTTTTCAAGCCTAAGGGTATTACATTCTATTGATATTGTCCAAAAGGGACAGTAAAAGCAGTTTTGTAACGATGCTTTATGTCAATCTGTATTTGCCAAAATCCTGATTCCATATCAAATTTTGAAAATACAAATGCAGAATGGAGCTTTTGAAGAAGATCTTTTTTGTTTGAAATAAGATATCTAATCCATTTAAGAGCTGTATTCAAGGGCTTGTAATTGATTACAAGCCTAGGAGTACCTCTTTCTTGTTCAGAAGCTTTATTAACATAAAAAGCTGCACAGCTCCAAGGAGACCTAGATTTTAAAATCAAATTTTTTGACATGAGGTCTTGAATTTCAATTCTACAGTGCTGTTCTAATTCAGCGTTCATCTGAATTGGTCTAGCTTTTGTAGGAATATTTTTCTCATCAAAATCAGGTTCATAGGGGAGGTCAACTATATGTTGTTTTCTGTTCCAAAAAGCATTTGGCAAATCAAAACAAACTTTTTTAACAAAATGTTCTTGAAAATCAAGAATACATTTCTTTAAAATCATTTTGTAGCTGGCGTTCTATTTTGTTAAAATGAACACTTTGCTT